>BRDA01005078.1:109619-130858 GCA_036984385.1 Crenuchus spilurus
ATACATATAAATAATGAACTCAGTTACAAAAGGAGGCCCAACACCTACTAATAAATTATTGTGGTCTAAAACCAGCTGTTTCACTTTCATTGTCTAACCCCTGTATGTGGCTGAAGCAAGAAAGTACATATTGTTTAGTAATTGAATTATGTAATACCAGCAACTTCACTCACACAAATACATACATGTACACTCAAGTCTTGTATTACTTTGTGAGGGCTGCCATTGACTCAAGTAATAAATATACATATACTGTAGGTACAACTTTACTGTCATTGAAAAGCACAGCTACTAAGCAATGAAAAAGTTTTGCTTGTACTACTGCCAAGCCTTAAGCTAACCTTAACCTTACTAAAGGTCAAATGTTTTCAAATTTTTAGTTTTTGCAAAAAGCAGTTGTATTTGGGCATGTCTGCTTGTGAGGAACAACAAAATGGCCTGCTATTGTTATGAAATTATACAGTACTCACAAATCACTATGTACAGTAATACATATAAACACACACACACATACCGTTATTGTCTCTTCATTGTTGGACAGAATGCAGCGCAGTCTCTCCAGGTCTCTCTCTTTCTCCCGGTGTACTAACTGCAGCCTGCGCACTTCACTCTCTTTTTCCTCCAAACAATGGAACTTCTCATCAATAGAGAGCTAATAACACACATGCATCACACCCTTAAACACTCTGTTTATAACTTACAATTTTACAACAGTACAGTTGATTGGGTTTTCTGTCTCATTCCATGTAGTCTATGAGACACAGGAAAGTTTCTAATGCTTACACAGTAGTGCCAATTTTTCAGTATTGCATGCGGGCAGTACCTCCAGAGCTTTGTCTCTGTCACGTATGCGGCCCTTCAATTTTTCCAGCAGTGCATCCTGTGGTCGACCAGGGTCAGCAGGCTGGTCAAGCAGATCAGAATACTCCTGACCCCCACACAGACACACACACACACACACACACAAAGTGATGAGTGAGACAGAAGGACTAGCACCTCATTTTTTAAACCTTAATTTTTCGTTGGTTTCCTGAACATAAATGAATCCTAATCTTGGTCTAAACTGCAAACCTGGAGCTGTTTCACAATTTAAAATCCTATTTAGTCTAGGGCTAAGTTAAAATCTGGTGTTTGAGAAACAAGACCTAAGAGGTTAAGAGCGGGTTGTGTATTTGCCTAACCTGCAGCAGTTTCTCTTTCTCCTTCAGAGAGGTCTGAAGTTGTAAGATGGTTTCGTCTCGGGCTGCAACCTCAGTGCGACTGTCACTCTCATTCTCCTTCAGCTGAGCATCTTTCATCTGCAGTTCTGAACGCAACTGCTGCACCATGCTATGTAGATCCTAAAACACACACACAAGCACACTCAAAGCATGGCAGTTATAACACGGCTGTATATATTCTTCGGACATATCAGACCCTAACATTAGATATATCAGACATAATACATTTTTTCTTCCAGTCACAACTATGTATTCATTGTTTTTGTAAAAATATAAATACCAGAATATAATGGTAATAATAATTATAAAGGTAAAATAATATAATAAAAAATAAATAAAGGTGAAATCTGAGATTTGCTTGAGGCTCTGAAGTGTATGCTAAAGAATCCATGCAGTCAGAGATTTACAATTCAGCTGCTTCAAAGTCTGGGTGAACAGCATGAATACAAGTGGTACTTGAACCAGTGTCCAACTCTTTCAAAACCCAGCTGAAAAATCACTCTACTATATAACTTACGTTCCTTCCCTGATGTTCATTCCAAATCCCTCTCACTGTCTCTTACTTTGTTATGCTTGTCAGTGGTCTCTCTGTGTTGCAGTGCTGCCTCCAGGTCAGTGTGCAGGCGGCTGCGAATGCGCTCCAGGTCCTCCAGCACTCTCTGGGTCTGCCTGTGAGTCCGCTGGCTGGCCTCTAGCTGAAGTTGAGAGGAGAACAAAGAGCTCTGCAGCCCAACTATCTCCCCCTGCAGATGTGTAACAGAATTTACCTCTATTCCATCTACAATCTAAAGAGAAAAAAAGAAAAAACATATATTGACACAAGTAGAAGCATGCAGTATTACTATACAGCATTATTATTACAGAAAAATGTGATAATGAGCATATTGTGGCTAATACCCATTTTAAAAAAGGATTTCAAGCAGTGCAGCAGTTTAGAAAGGGTACAACTGCCCCTGCTTAACTAAATGTTGTACTGGGATGTTGAATAACATTAGTACTTTTTTGTTTGATTTTGGCAAGTTTCAACCTTTTCAAATCTCAGAAAAAATATTACAATTTAGCATCAACATGTTCAAGTACTGTAGAGTCAAGCTACCTAGACACAAGTGTTATACAGTGTGTGTATAAGAGAGACAGCGAGACAGAGAGCCAAGTGAGACAAAGAAAAAGACACGCACCTGTGTGTGCTGAAGCTGGTTTCGATGGGCCATCTCTCTGAGTTTACACATAGTAGTGTTCTGACCTTCTATAACCTGATATAGCTCCTGAGTCTGCAAAGGCACACAGCATATAACACATGTAGACCAAGTTTTTCATATGCACACCTAGTGACTCTGGCCTTGAAGGGAGTAATGATATCTGCTCATAACAAATCTAATATTTATTTCATTTGATATTTGCACTTTGTTTACATATTTGTATGTACTAATATTTAACTTGTATGTTTTGTATGTGTATTTGTATGACAGAAAATGTGTTGCTTTAGAAATGTGTATGTGACAAAATAATCCCAACACATGTCTAAAATGCATGTGTATATGTTTATACATGTACCTCTGTCTCTTTAGTAGCAAGGCTTTCAGTGAGGCTCTCGATTGTCCTGTCTTGACTTTGAGCTGCTTGTCTGATGGAATGCAGTTCAGTTTCCATTTCACTCAGCTTCTCCTGCAGCTTCTGAAACAAGCACACATTCACATACATATCAACAACTGCCCTATGTGCCCATTTGTTTACAACTCCAAATTAGAAAAAGTTAGGACAATATGGAAAATACATTAAAAAAAAGTTTTTTTTTAAAATTTAATTCTGAAAATTATGAACACAATATGTTTTATTTTGTGTCTGGTGAACTTAATTTCATTTGTTAATATACATCGAGACACCTGGGTTGGCCATCACACAGTGGAAATGTGTAGTGTGTTCAGATGTATCAGTATTTTCATTAGAAGAAATGAACGCCATGTGCTCTGGACCAAAGATGAAAAGGACCATCCAGACTGTTGGCAAGGGACTGGTCATGGTATAAGGTTGTGCCAGTGCACCTGGCAAGGGTAATTTGCACTTATGAAAAGTGCATTGAGATTTTACAGCAACATAGGCTGCCTTCAATATTACATCTTTACCAGGGATGTCTAGGCATTTTTGAATGAGACAACACAAAAGCACATGCTGGACATATTATGAAGGCGTGGTTGTGAAAGAAGAGGGTATGTACACTAAACTGACCTGCAGTTCTGACCTAAAAGAGAATTGTGAATCAACAAATGTTACAATGACATCACTGTATTGTTGCACACTTTAAGATGTGGTTGCAGGAAGAATGGGGAAAAAACACCTGAAAAACTGAATTGCTTGGTATGCTGTGTAACAAAATGCTTTGTAAGTGTCGTAAGCAGGAATGGCAACATTACAAAGTGTTAAATGCTTTACCATCCCTACTTAATGAGAAATTGTAGCACTGTAAAGTCACTACACAGCAAGAAGTTTACGTTCAATAGCCAAGCTTAATTATGTAGTAGCTAACTGAAAACAGCAGGTCAGAAACATCAATGAATTTGCTATCATAACAGCATTTTTAAATATTGTGATTACAAAACTGAAACTGACCTATGCTAATAGTATGCAACATTCTTCCTTTTAGCATTTTGAGAAAAAAAACATTAAGCATGTGTGCTACTATTTCCCATTAAGGTGACTGGGATTTTTTCCATGCATTCTGCAAAGGCTAGCAATTGTTATGAAACATTGCATTTGTTAGCAGCACATGGATAGGTCAGTTGCAGGTAATGTAACTGTCTTGATTACAAGTTTTGGTACCTTGTTGCTGGCTTCACTCTCCTGGATTTTATTCTGGAGATTCTGCACCTGTATCTGAGCCTTCTGTAGTTCACTCACACACTGTCCTGCAGCAGATTCATACTGATTCAGCTGAGACTGCTGTTCTTCTATCAGACTCTGCAAGAGAGAGACATATACACATTACTAACACATGCATCCCCTGGGAAATATTTATATTAGTTTGACTGAGACGGTTGATCTTCTCCCTGAGAGACACATACCACACACATTCACAGGCCCACCCTTCTATACAACAGTTTGGTTAATCCCAGTGTTAATAGGTAATGTAATACTCTCCCTTCAGAAAACAAAATCTGAAGTAGTTCTGTGAGTATTACAATGAGAATTACCAGACTACATTAAATTTTTGTACTGTCATTTAAGCTAACATGATCGAGCAAAAATATACCATCAAGATGCCTGAAGGACTTTTTACAATGTAATATTTAATTTTCTATACCAGCATGCTACATTTAAAAAGATTATTTATATCTAAAAATATGATAATTAATAAAAATAAACAAAAATGCAAATGCGTAATTAATGAAATATGCCAAATATCATTGACAAAATAAGATAATGAGATGCCATTCTGACAGCTACTTTCAACTATGCAGTTACGGCAGTGCTACATCAAAAAATGTGAATATAGTGAAAAATGTTCATAATTTAATTCAAAAATGTAAACGGTCATATTTTGTATTCATTACACATAAAGTTGATTTCAAGACTTTGACACTATGTTTAATGAATATAAAATATATCAATTTGCCATTTTAAATTTATTTTAACACAGAACACTTAAAATCATCACTGTAGCAGCCATAAAACTCAATGTCGCTCCAACATACACTGGTTTACACATTGTTTCTGAATGAGTCTCTTTTCATGATGCATGTATTTCTTTTGTGTTCTTCAATTCTACAAGTACTGATGACACCCATGATATACTCATTAGCAATCTGTCAAAATAACAAGGTATCCTCCTCCTTATTGCCCAACACTGTTGTCTAATATGTTAAAATAGTCTGTGCTCAAATGGCCTTAAATACATTCAAGGCTCTGTTTATTACTATAACAGCTAAGAGGTCAGACTTGTGTGTGTCTGTATGTGCCTCCAGCACTCTGAGACATCTAGGCCAGTGATTTTGCCACTTTCTCCATGTTAACCTACTTAATGAAAGCGGCTGTATACTTGGTTTTGGGTTAACATGAGACGACAAGAAGAAATTCAATAGAGCAGAAAGATGATGAGAAATGATTAAACAAAATATAAGAGCAGAAACTATTAGCAAAAGGATGACTGGACATTTAAGAGGAGAGAGCATATTGTTCTTGGGGTGGTACTGATAACCGCAAACTCCATTCAATATGCTGTAGCATTGTGATACTAAGTATAGTGGTATTATAATAATTTGAAATGGCAATAAAAACATAATATATTCTATATACAAACAAATGTAGCAGTGATTAAAGTTTAGAACCTGCGTTTCTGATATAACTAATAACTAATGTGTGTTGTTGTGCTATAAGTGTAAAAATCTGCTGGATTATATATAAAGAGGAATGCCGAAACTGATTACTCAACAAGGCCTACATTTGTGGTATCCATAACCTGACCAATTTCCTGTTTTTGTCAACCCTTGAGTTGCACCAGACATTTTAAATGAAGGAAAGAAACTCAGCAGTGCATCGGGTCCCCAACACTAGAATTATTAATCACTGCCCTACAATGACAGCAACTAAATTAAGTCCATCTTTCACACTACAGTCCCTCCTCTGTACAACGTGTAACAGCTCTAATTTGCTGCTAATGGGAGTGTAACACTGTTAGCAGCCTGAGATTGATGGAAGTATTGATGCAGGCATCCTCAGGGGAGTAAGGCTGCTCTTCACGATGGGTAAATGGATCTAAACACTGATCACACAACCCATATACTCTTAAATTTGCCTGTACTGGACACACCCTACTGTCCTGAAGCCTAACAAACAGGGAGTTATTGTTAAATAGAAATAAATGCAAACCTTGGATAGAGAATAGAAATGCTCTGTAAATGTTATAAGCAAACAGAGGATATGGTATGTGTTGTAAGGGCTGCTTGGAGATACTTTTCACAAGGATATAATCAGACTTGAGTTAAATATGGCTTCAGCTACTTAAGGCAATGGTAAGAAGCAAGTCCATGATGTGGTAAAACTGCACTTGAAAAAATAGCATTGACACTTAATTGACTTTATTCAAATGGTAAACTTCTCCACATTAATAAAATATATTACATTAAGACAGGTTTAGGTTAAACAAAAAGCTGATGTAACCTATTTTATTAATTTGGAAAAGTACAGATTTGAATGAATAAATTCAGTGCATCACACTATTCACGTAATTTATGTAGACAGTATCCAATTAGCATAGGTGCAATATCAATATGGTTGACCAAAAGAACAGAAATGCAATATAGCTTTTATGACAGATTTAAAATAACTGAAGACTGAATATTTTGTAGATGACAAACTGAAGCCATGTGTGAACTAAACAGAATCGACTCTAAATAATCACTTGATCTCTAAAAATTACTCATTATTTTAGACCATCTGGCCAAGTTCTGCCTGGTTGGCTCCAGCTCAAGATATTACAGCTCATTATTCAGAGACGTTGGACCATGATGAGTTTGAGGCGCCCTGTCACCTTCTTCCGAGTCTTCTGGAAGCGGAAAGGCATGTACTCCACATATGCGTCGTCCCACATCTCCTCCAGTTCAGCTAGCTCCAGCCCTGGGTCCAGATGGATCCTTGGAGGCTCAGGACCTACTAACTCACAGCCTGTTCCATCAAAGGGGATCCTCAGGGCGTGCTCTGGGCTGCTCAGCTTAGTGCTTCCACCCAGACACCCAGGCTTGATCAGAACAGGGAGTTTACTTCCACGAGGAATTCTAACAGGCTTGTATTTGCAATTCTGAACCAAGCAGAGCGCCATAGCCAGTTTCCCACCAGGGCCTGTGGAGCCTGGGATGTTGCCCAAATGTTCCTCAGAAAGAGCATCTGAATTTTCCTCTTCTTTGCTATCTTTCTCCATTTCACCAGCTGGAGTCACTACATCTAGGGTCATGGTTAGAGACTCCACTGAGTTGCTAGAGCTTGCTTTTCCACCTAATGTTCTTTCACTGTCTGAAGAAGCCCTGGGCTGAGTGTCCGGCACTAAAGTGGCTGAAGCCGTCGTGGTGGTGGTGGCAGTAGTTTGCTCTTCTCCACACACACTACCACCCACACTGGCTGAATAGCGAGTGGATGGACCACAAGAAATGCTTCTTGCCAACTTTCTTGGTACCTTGCAAACAGCTTCATAGTCTGAATCGGCAACTCGTAAGGCGCTGCATCCTCTGCACCTTCTTCTAGCCTCTGAAGCCTGACACTGGGGGCTGTGGCCGCATTCTAATGTCTGCTCTTCATCCTCAGCCCATGACTCATAAACGGAATACATCAGGTCTTCCTGAAGGAGAGCACAGTATTTGGCATAATGAAGACTTGACATATCCACAGTACAGTTCTCAGACCCTCCAAATGTCAGCTCCTCATTGTGTTTACGGTACATGCCACCGATGCACTGTCGAAGCCGTTCTTTCTCCAGGAGCAACCTCTGCAGGCGCTCCACAGAAAGGGCCTCCACACGGGCAATGACCGTATCGAAGCGATACATGCGCTCCAGCATGAAGGCACATTTGCCACAGGCAAACTCACCACGCCCATCCCGTCTCAACTCATGCCCTAGTGCATGGGACAGCAGCACTTGTAACCTGGTGGCAGGGTGGAAAAGCCAGCGTCGCTGGTTTCCGCACAGCTCGCGACCACAGATCCGGCACAGGTCCTTCATCTTGGGATTAAGTTGAAGCTTAAGCTGAGATGAATGACAAGTGGTAAATTCAAATTAGCCAGTCACTGTTCAGTGTTTGTTAAAAGCTTCTTTGGAATAAAAAATATATGTTCTTATGTTTATATATTTGGCATAAAAGTGTCCCTTAAATGGCGCAGGTTTTGAGTATGAAAAAATAATTCAGGCTAATTAATGAATGGCAAGCACCAGCTAAAAATACTTCATATTACTTTTCCTTCCATAATCTTTATCTAATGGTTTAAAAATATGTTTTGAGATAGTAGTCAACTTTAAAGTGTGGTGGTTGTCAAACCAGGTCTGACCTATAACAACATCCAGTATTACTCAGTCTCTCTTCAAGCTTTGTTTTGAGTAAAAAAGGCATTTCTTTTTTAAATATTGAACGCCCCAGGTCCTCAAAATGGAGCAGGTGTAGAGCGAGCTAGCGTCTGAAGAACAAAATGATTAAAAGTCACTATAACAGTGTTTGCTAACTACAGCAGTATATTGCTTTCTCTCAGTGATGTCTCCACAGAGAACTGAGGGTAGCAGCAGGCGTGGGGGAGCTTTCTGTGAGAAATAAAACCCTCTTTGTATTGGCCAGACAGATGCGAGCACACCGAGTAACTCCACAGCCTTTTTCATCCAGAAAATGAAGGATATGAAGGATACTGAAGGATATGAACGCTGCCTCGGCCGTTAATGCAGCGCGCGAGCGGCTTCGTGACGAAAGTGCGAGGCTGTTTCGATCTACTAACGGAAATCCTGAGGCGAAATGAATTCACATTTAGTCGGCTTTCTCCTCGTTTTCTCACAAAACCAACCAGTCTTCTCAGCTCGTAAGGCTGCCTCATCCTCCGACATGCGATGGACGGACTGCCCTGTCAGGTTCATGACAGGTAGTAGCGTTAATGTTAGTCCTTCGGTGAAACGTTACGAAAATGGCACAAATTTACTCTCCCACTTCCTGACCATCGCCTTTTTGACCCCTCTACATCCCGAAAAGTCCTCTTTCGCGATTTAAACGCAGCCGCCAGGATTTGGTAGGTTTGAAGCTTCACACAGCCGCATGATAGCAGTGATGTTCGTGGTTGTCGAGTCTGCCAACGAGGACGTACCACTACAATGTAAGGGGGTGTGCCGTCTTATGCAAAGCTACCTGGTTGTATCATTTGTACTTAAGAATCGACACCACATTTCCGAAATAACTATTTCATGATGAGTACAATTTTCAGATGAAAATATAAGAAACGTTTAAGTAATCATGGGAAATTAGAAATGACGACAGGTTCAACAGATCTACCTCCACACCCCCGCGGTTTGGTCTGGAATATTCCTACACGGCACTAAGCCTCGCTGTGTTCAGTTCAGCGAGCAGGTGAAATGTGGCTGCATTAAGAATAGCAGCATCACAATATTATGCCACAGGCCTAAGACTACAATATAAAACATGCAATGTACGCTCACAACACAAGAATTGAGAAATAAAATATACCCTATACTCTGTAAAATACACATAATCCCAAATGAGGACACCTGTGTGGCTTAATGCAATAATATGCTTATACAGTGCCACACCAAAAATAGAATATTGTGGAAAAACGTCAAAGGCTTGAAGTGTGTCACTTTACATGTAATGCATATAAAATCTATATGACAGTTTACATTTTTAAAAATTAAATTATGAACACAAATTAACTTTCGTGATATTCACATTTTTGGAGATACAATATTGGAAAACCAGCATCTATTATCACTCAACAAAAGTATTATATACTATACATTTCTAATAATAAATTAATAAAATATTAATTATTATTATATTTTATTGTAAGCAAAATATCCAGGCAAAGTGCAATACAACCAAATAATATTGGATTCCATAGCCATTATTTAGAAAACATTTAAAGTACCAGTTAAACGTTTTTTTTCCTCATACAGTGTTTTATTTATTTTTTCCTACATTGTAAATTAATATTTAAATCATCCAGACTATGAAGGAACACATAAGGAATCATGTACTAAAATTAAAAATGTTAGACAAACCAAAATATGTTTTAGATTTTAGATTATTCAAAGTAGGCACACACCTTTAACACATTAAGAGGGCAAGAAATGCAAGTCATGAACTCTTGACAAGGCACAGCTGTTAACTGAAAGCCATTCCAGGTGACTACCTCATAAAGCTGACTGAGAAAATGCCAAGAAAGCTGTTGTCAAAGCAAGAGGTGCCTACTGTGAAGAATCTTAAATATAAAACATTCTGATTTGTTTAACACTTTTTTGTTTACTATATAATTCCATATATTTTACTCACAGTCTGGATGACTTTAGTATTAATCTACACTGCAGATATTTTTTAAATAATGAAAAAGAAGGTGTGTCCAAACTTCTGACTGCTACTGTATTCATGTGAAACTGATCTTAAAATGAAAAAAGACATTGAAGTAGTGATTTATAAAGTGTGAATCAAGTTTTCAACCTGATGTACAAGACTATAATTGTAACATGGCCAGTGAGTTACATGCTGTGGAATGTTGGATTCCTGAGCAATAAAGTTTTTATTAATTATTCATACAAAAATGCAGAACATTTATCTTAAGATTTAGAGTCAAATTCAAGCATGGTTTATGATTGAGGCCACTGATTCCTTGATGCAACTTGGTGTTAGCATTAGCTACTAACACTGAAGTCTGGATAGCTTTATCAGGTTTTTCATTTAGATAGATGCACAGCAGAGTATCTCTTGTTTCCAGTTTTACCGCAATCTTAACTGTACAGTTTGGATGACTATTTTCTAAAGACAAAGCATTAAAATGCATGAGCAGTACAGGGTCAGAGGCTTTTCAGGAGGCTCTGAAGGCCTCAGGGCATGAACTAATTTCCGCTTGACTAATATCCTAGTACTGGATTTGTGACCTTGCTGTTACTGTTTATGCAAACAACGTCCATGTTCAAAAATAGAATGTTTGTCATTGCATAGGCACATAATGCGTTCACACGTGCAAGCACAAAGTCTTGGTACTACTATATTTATGAGGACATTCCATGAACTCATGTAATACTGTAGCTCAGTAATCTTACACCTACACGTAAAGCTAACCCTAACCTTAACCTCAGTAACCAAAAGTCAATCCTTCTGCTCTTTAGTTTTTCCAGAAAAGGTGATTTGCTGGTTTTGGAAAAAAGCATTTTTCAATGTGGGGATTAGAAAAATGTCCCCACTTCATCAAACCTTGCTCATTGTAATGACATTTGGTTTCCACAAAAAGACAACACACACACCCACACACACCTTCCAGATTACTTCCTTGTTCAATCACAATTCAGTTCCTTAACACTACACTTTAAATATGGAGTTATGTGAAGACACACACACACACACACACACACACACACACACACACACACACACACACACACACACACACACACACACACACACACACACACACACACACGTTTCTGTACATTGTGGGGACATCACAGACTTACTGAAACCTTAAAACCTTAACCTCAAAACCGGTCTTCACCTTCACAATTTATGTTGCAGGAACTGCTTTGTAGCCCTGCAAGGAATAAAGGTCCCCACAACCTGAGTGTTTAAACAGGTTTTGGTCCCCACAACATGGTATAAACCTGGTATATACACACAAGCACACTTTGGTAATACTATACTAGTGAGGACATTCCATTCACTTGTGTAATACTGAGTAAAAATAAACCTAAACTTAACCTTAGCAACCAAAGGTTAGTACTTGTGCACTTTTCATTTTTCCAAAAAAAAAAAAGTTTGTAATGACAATGTCACAGTTCTTGTGAGGACCAGCAAAATGTCCCCAGTTTTACAAATCTGGCATGCATTCCTGTCATTATAATAACTTTCAGTCCCCACCAGGGAGAAATACAAGAGCGCGCACACACACAGAGTTGGGATCTTATCTGCCTCATGATGATGGCCACAGGAGAGTCATATGTCTCCTGAAATGTCATGTGCACTGAGGGCCACAACAAGTGTTTGTTTGGATCACAAACAAAAGATCTTCTATAAAATCCTGAACAAGCCTTGAGAGACAAAACATAGACTTGGGACAAATATTCTTATTTTAGCATGACTTAGATCCCTGAATATCCAAATAAATAAATTCCTTATTACACACAGAACATTTTGTAATACTAATGTTTAATACTACTAACCGATTCATCACTTTTAGCTTCTAAAAGCACCCTGATAAACAGTAATGTTCAAGCTGAACTCAGAAAACCAAAATTCTGGGAGCAACTTTAGCTTTAAGGTGAGCAGTTTACATCTAATGGTCCATGTAACTCCATGAGCAGAGCATCTGAGACTGAAATGCAACTGCTGAAATCCCATCGGCTAAGCCCTATGAGCATGATAATAGAATACTATTACTGATGTGTGGAGCATTGTTTGTTTAATGATATAAATACACTAATAAACATTTTTACACTGAATTACATTTTTGGGACATTTTCCATACATTACACTTCAAGCAATTGTTTCCGAATCCAATTAATAATGCCATGGTTGTATGTTATAACATTATATTATTTTCTAACTTAATTGAATACCAAATGTCAATCAGAAACTGAGATTTAAGTCCTTTAAATCTTCTTTATACCATCTAAATACTCAAGTTTGTAATTTTCAGTTATAAAAAAAGATCTAATGTACATCTTCTAAAGGCCTTGCATGTGGCCTTTAGCAGAAGTAAGTCTTTAATTTAGCTACTGTTAAATGTATTTATGGTAACGTATTATACGTGTATAAAGTAGAATATAGTTTACAATATACAGCATAATATACAATATTTGACAGGGGAGAGGAAGAGTGTATTGTGTGGTAGTATATGTGTGTAAATGAGTGATTATGCATGATGGTATGTGTAGGTGAATGTAATGTAATATAAATGAATAGTGAGAAGTGAATGTAAATGAATGCAAGTGAGCAGGCAGCTGTTAGCAGGCTGCAGTTGGAGCTGGTTAATTCCTGTCAGCTGAAACGTTTGCATATTCCTCCATGCTGATTTACAAGTTAAACTGTGCTGCAGGCTAGACGTGTTCATGCATTCTCTGAAACACATCTAAACTCTCACACACTGAGAGTGTACACCTGTATCAACATCTACATCAGCCTTCTGGCAAATATGACTGCAGCTGCACAGTCCTGAGCCAATTTCACAAATTCAACATAACAAAAATCTTAAAACCAGTTTCAGTTCTACCTTGTTTAAGGTTAGAGTTTTTATAATTTTGTGTGTGGACAGTGTGTGTGTGTGTGTGTCTGTGTGTGTGTGTGTGAAGATGCTGGACCTGAAATCTGTTGTATCCACAATGACAAACTTAGATTCTACTTTTGAACTCTTATATACAGTACATTAAACCAAATATAGTAATGCTCTAAAGACATTAGGTCTAATTTTGTTACTGCACCTGAACATTCCGCCACATCTTAAAATCTGAATATTGTGCAAAAGTTATTTTTGTTATAATTTAATAAAAAAAATTAAACTTTCATATTTTATATTCATTACATATAAAGTGACATTTCAAGCTTTAACGTTGATCCTTATGAAAATAAAATATCCAGAATCTGATATAATGAAAATATTTCATTTAGAGTATCAACATTTTAAAAAAGGCTTCAAATATGTAACTTTACATGTAATGAATATAAAATATATGACAGCTTAAAATATATGATAGAACACAAATTAACTTTTACACAATATTATTTTTTGGAGTCCATTACATTTCTTAGGCAAACATTCTTTTCTGAGCTAGACTCAAATAACCAGGAATTATATGTAAATGACATGCAATTTATATTTTTAGACCTTGGGACAAGCTATGTATGTTGTATGCTCTGAAAAGCTTATATATAAAACTAATTTGCACAACTTATGATTCTGGATTTAACACAAAGGTGTCTAAATATGCTGCTTAATTACTCTGAAGTCACAAAGCCATTGTAGCTAATGAACATGCTAATGTTGAATGTTGTAATACAGTACATAAATATGGACAATGATGTCTGAATTTTATCTGCCCTTTTTCCATTTTAATGTTTAACTGAGACACTAGTACAGCTACACTTCTTTTATTTGTTAGCTATCTTAGACTTGTAACTCAATAACAAACCTAGAAAACAATCAGACACCTAATACGTCTTGGTTGCCTTTTATGCCACAATTGATGAATTAGTGTCATTATAACCATCATAATCTAATGTATAAAATTCATACAGTTGAGTTGGCATCTTTGAACTGATGTGTCAATGCAATTTTTGCACTTAATGTAATTCTATAAACTGTCAAAAGGTTTGATCAAATTATATATTATATAGAACAAAGAACAAACTTAAATGTGCCAACATGTCTGCATATTTGAATATTTATTTGCATTTAAAAATTTATTTGCATTTAAAAAATCAACAGAACATGTAATTTAACCAGGTGTACTCAAACTTTAGCATGTGACTGTATGACTCTACTACATTGACCATTTATTATCGCCTTCTAATTATGCATCATGCCAGTTGTGTTCAGTAAGCATCTCTTCAGTTTGTGTTGAAGTGGCCTCCGCCCAAAGCAGACAGAAAAATCCCATAACATCACCTGCTGCAGAGCTTATATAAACACACTAGGGGGTGGGGTGTTGGTGGGTCTGAGGGGACATAGCCCACGTCTGACTGTCTGCAAACACACCAGCTGTTAGATAATTATATGTTACTGTAAGAGTAAATAAAGACAGTGATATGTAATGTGTATAATATGTAGATGCTATTGCATTTTACACCAACAACAGGACGGGAAAGTTTAAAGACAGATAATATGTTTTCTGTTTTATTATTTGGAAGTGAGGTTTATGGGAACAGTGTGGCCTGGACATATTATATATGTAGAATAAAGATTAAACATTATAGCATTATTTCTTTTCTCTTTCAAGGTGACCTCCATTCTCCTCCAGCAGAGGGCATGCTTTCATCATCAATATTATCAAACAAAGCAAAACACAGTGAACAAACTTACACCACAGAGATGAGAAATACTCTTTCCTGATTGGCTGGCAAGTGACTACTAATGAACATATGCAGTAGATATGGTAAAAAAGTTAATCTATGTTCTATATCCATGCTCTGGAACATTTCAAAGGCATCCATAAGAACCATAGTATAGATTTGATTTATCTGTGCTCGAGTAGCATTTACAGCCAATAACAAATAACGTTTAATTCATATGGGGACAAAAAATCTTTGAAGAATGTTATGCATAAATGTGTGTTAAATGGGCTACATCCTGGCTTTGAATAACTTTGGCTGAGGAAGTTCTTTGCCTCTAACATTGTTCATTAATTTAATATAATGGGACACTTTAGCTACTGTAATTCCTGACATGGTGGCCATCATGGATTCAATTCATAAAATCCACTACTTTAGTTCAAGGAACTATTCAATGATTACAGCTAAAATTGTCTTCTTTGAAGGTTATTTGTGTGCTTAAGATGTAAAATACAGAAGTTCTCATTGTCAATAGCTGCTTGTCTATTGTCCTGTAGCCCATCCCAGCCTTGTGCAGGTCTAAAATTTTGTCCCTGTTGTCCTTAGAAAGCTCTTTGGAGTGTGATTGATTGAGAGTGTGGACAGTTGCCTTTTATAGACATAACAAGTTCAAACAGGTGCAATTAATACAAGTAATTAGTGCAGCATAGGAGGGCTTCTTAAAGAAGAACTAACAGGTCTGTAAAAGCCAGAATTCTCACTGGTTGCTTATTGACCAAATACTAATTTTCTACCATAATTTACAAATACATTCTTTAAAAATCCTACAATGTGATTTCCTGGATTTTTTTTTTCTCATTTGTCTCTCATAGTTGAAGTGTACCTATGATGAAAATTACAGACCTCTCTCGTAAATCCTGACCAAGTATATTGACCAAATACTTTTTTCCCCCACTGTATATCACACTCAAAATGTCATTTTGTTCACTTACTGTTGAAATCAGTTGTGACTCAAATAAATATGAGATGATGCTGCATCTTCTATGAGAGCCGTGAAAAGAGAAACCATGACAGTGACCCCTACCTGCATTTCCTGTTGGACACGCAGCCTCTCTCGGCCCAGCTCTTCCTGATAAAACTGTGAAGATTAAGAAAGAATAACAATCACTCTGGTACATTATTATATACGGTGTCTATAATCATTCATTTGACTTCTGAACAAAATGTTTTGGTTGTAAAAGCATGAAAAGGTATAAAACATCACAAACGTATACACCACTGCTCAGAATTTTGGGGTCATACATTTACCTTGACAAAACATACTTCTTGTGTCAATCTATTCTGAAGGAACTGAAGGGCTTTAATCTCATTTTCAACTTAAAAAATCTAATTTTCAAGCTCAGAAGCTTTTAAAGAAAAATATTGGTTCTGTATTGTTTTCTATATCAGTATCATTAAAGGAGTGTCATCTCTAGATATAATCAGTCTTCATTTGGAAATGTTCTGTTCTGTAAAACCCAGCTTTAAGTTGTTGAGTACAGGAAAGTGGGAAGTGAAGGAGGGAGTATTAGTAAGAGAGTGTCACAGTGAGGAAGGGAGAGAGTAAGAGAGAGAGAGAGAGAGAGAGAGAGAGAGAGATAGTGCAGAGATCTTTTAGTAAGTAATTCAGCAGCAGCTGATGTGGCAGCAGAAATACAAGCTCTCGTCTCATACAGCATAAGTCACCCCACAGAAAATATGATCCCTGTCCTAATTATACTTCACATCAGATCCACAAAACATCAACATATATACTGTAATCAAAATGAAGAGAATTAACATGTTTTCCTGTTTAGTTACTTTAACATTAATGTTTGTTAGTATTGTTATTTGTGCATTTTTAAATTATGCAGAATTTTTGAAAAATCATGGGTTATCTTTATAAGCCTGCTGCCCTGCATACGCACTCACTCACCTCTGCATCTTGTTCTTTCTGCAGAAGTGTCGTGGAAAGAGCTTGGAGTTGTTCCTCCATCTCTGTCACTCTCTCTCGTAGTGAACTCCTCTCCTCCGTTAACTCCAGGATCATTTGCTCTTTGCACCGCACCGCTGCAATCAACTCCTCAATCCTGCACAAACATTAATGAAATAAATGCGGATGTGAGTGTGGGAAGGTGTGGTAGTATTTTTTTTAAATTCAGGTTAAGGTTAGGACAGGCCTTAGAACATGTGTTATATATACGTACTTACATATGCTTGTGTTCAACAATGGGGGGCAGTGGGGGTGTGTGGAAATAGTGGCAACATAAGATTTCGGCACCTCAGAGGTGCACGGGGATGATTGGGTGGAGATGTTCGAGCAATAGTCCAAGGTGTGCAAAAAGTTAAATTTGCTCCAAGATTCAGGGCACAAAGCTGAGCCCTACAAAATTCACAGACCTAATACATCAAATGCAATAGGTGTCATGGATTTTATATGAAAGCTACTAGATTTCATGGCAGTTGTTAAATGAAACTTGTTAATTGAATAGAATGCACATTATAAGTGCAGTACTGAACCCTGCTAACATTTCAAATTCATAGAGAGTCTGTCTCCAACCAGATGGACTTTACAACAAAAACACAAATATAAATATTTTGAGGTCTAAATATTCTTTTCTACAGTCATCACTCACTTGATTTGCACAGGAAGGAGTGGGAGGGACATCAGGAAGTTAAATATCTACAATATAGTATCATGTTTCTGTGAAGCACACCTCAATCAAGCAGGAAATATAGTGCATCAGTTCAACTCTGCTGTCAAAGTTTCATCACTCTTGGCCTCTCCATTGCAGAATGCTAGCATATGATTCCAAAATATCAATTAATACCTACATGTCATTTTCAGAACCTCCAATTAAAGAACAATTCATGTAAATTTAGTGTTTTCCTGGCATTGCACAGGAAATGGTCTATTTCATGGAGCAAGGCTCGTTTCATAGCCTGTGACACAATTTTCATGGAATTTCGTTTATACAGCGCATGTAAAGGCATATAATATACTGACTACTCCTTTACTTCATAAAAACATCCCTACTTATTATGACATACAGGTGTTTAACTACAATCTTAACATTTTGAACTACTTTTACTGATTTTCTAAGTGTGAATAAGTTACTGAATTTAACATTTTGGAAAAATAAAATGTAAAATGTGGCTGTGCTAAGATTTTGGTCCATTACATATTGTATTTTTAGCTTTTCCATTATGTTAAACAGAAACTGTGAACTAAAATGTGTAAAAAATCTCACTGCAGAGATGAACCTACAGTAAATGTTAGTTAATGGTTTATTATTATACACAGGTACCTACAAAAAGACATATAGGGCATACTAATATATCTGTATGTATAATATGTTAATACCTTGCAGATTTGAAGGTCTTTATATTGATTCTTATTTTTGATACTGTATTAAAGCACCTGTGTGATCACTATAAAACAACATTCACCAGTACTGAACCGCAGACAACTATGTTAATACTGTTCTAGAGGGTCAGTACACTGTTAAGTGCATGAGTGTGAGAACAGTGCACCAGGGTACAAGGTTTGACCTGTACTGACATTTGGATAAGGCTAGAGGTAAACTGTAAGGGAAGTGTCACCATCTGAACAAACACACAGTTGCCGCTGTGGAATGACTGTGTGTGTGTGTGGGTGTGTGTGTGTGTGTGTGTGTAAACAGTAGTAGTGGGAACGTGGGTTGATCTGTGATGTCAGAGGAAAAGAGTGTGTGTTTTGACAGTGTGGAGTGAGGTGTGGCTGTTTATATCAGCTGCATAAAGAGTGTTTTGATGTTCAGGATAAGCTTTAGGATGTTGAGGTTAGAATATTTTTGACATGTGTCATATTAGAATACATCTATTCCATATTATTTTTGGTCAATCTGTGATACAGTTTTGTGACATGAATAATGTGATGCAGTCAAGTGCTTTCACACTGCATTTGAATGCTGATGTAGCATAATTATGCATTTGTTTCTTAGTTGTCTCTTAAATTCACTTTATTTGATGTTATTTTATGTTTAATAAGCAACTGAGTTTTTAGTTTTGAATGCTGTTTATGTTGTGGCTAATACAAAGAACTGGAAATGTGATAGTGTGTTTTATATGTTCAAATAGCTCACTCTGTAGCCTACTTTAGCTATAATAAGTGACAGATACACCCATAATGTTCTCTTTCTGTCTCTTTCCTTCTCTCTCTCTCTGTCTTGCTTTCTTTCTCTCTTTATCTGTCTCACTTTTTAAGTCTCTCTCTCATCCTCTATGTTTCTCTCTCTGTCTCTTGCTTTCTCTATGTTTATGAGCTTTATATATTTATTTTTATCACCTTTTTGTATCGCTGTTGTCAGGTTGCAGGTTGGGAGGCTGCGAGCTCTTGGCAACAGACATCTCCTTGATGGTTTGCATGGTAACAGAGGGATGCTGAGCCAGACTGGCCATTCGCTCTGCCTCACTCCGTGCTAACTGAGCCTCCTGCAAAACGACACATCATCATCATCATCATCATCATCATCATGAACATCAAATGTGGATATACTTTTCAAAAAACAAAAATTCTCATTTTTAACATTTGTTGTAGTACTACTTTCAATTAAATATTTGTGTATAATGGTTTGCATCATTGATTATGTTTAAATTTTGCACAGCGTCTCAACTTCTTTGGAATTGGGGTTTTTCATTTTCTTTATTTAAGCTTCCCACAAAGTAATTAACAGCATCACATTTATATATATATATATGCAACAAAATGTTTTATTCTATTGAAAGCCATATGTATGTGTAAGCATATGTGCACCTCCTGCAGCAGCTGTATTTTGGTCTGTAGGACCTGCTGCATGTGATCGATCTCCTGTTGTCTCTCCTCACAGCGACGCTGCAGCTCCGCCTCATTGTGATTGGTCAAACTCTCCGCTGTTGTCCTATAAGAACCCAGAAGAGGTGGTTTAACTGGCACACCACTAACTGGTCATACGCTCCTTGGAGTTGCAGAATGTCAAGAACATGTCATATCCACACCCATAGCTATCTACACATAAACACAAGTCTGCACAGTACCTACTGACAGTGGGCTCCAAATTCCTCAGGCCTCAATCCGGTCTGAGGGATGTGCATACTTTAATTAAAACATTTTAATTATCTACAACAATAACCACTTCGGTATGACTTTTGAATACTGTTTCTAATATGATTGGGAATTTTATAGATGACGGTGCTATTTGGTGTCAGAAACCACAGGTCCTGACTTGGCATTTTAAGATTTTACAAGGCAAATAAATGTCAGCACGTTGCCTTATATTAGCATTGACTTTACTATACAAAATAAGATGAGCTCATTTTTGTTGGGAGCCCAGAATGGCCCACGCCACTGTGTCTGTGACTGTGCTGGTTTTGATGGCTCATCTCACATAACCAGCTTAATTTAAACCACAAGTTCAAATGAAGCATCACTTTAGGCTCTCTGCTGTCTGGCAGCCATTTGGGGACTGCTCATGAACATGTGTTCATCTTTCTTTCTCTCTTCTCCGTTATCCTTTTACTCATTTCCATCAGTTCAGCCAATCAACCTTTGGCAACTTGCAGCTCACACAACTGAACATAGAAGCTGCCATAACTGGCAAAACCAATTTGAATAGGATCAGTCTTGACCTAAAGCTGTGGCCTTCGATCCACTAACCCAGCAGGAAAATCATTGAAGGGGGTGTGAATGAACAGTGTTTTCACCTCCCTAAAATATCCACAGCTGAAGTGCCTTTGAGCAAGACACCTAACCCTCAACCCTCACCACTGTAGCTGGTGGCTGCCCAATTTCCTGGGTATGTGTGCTCACTGCCACTGTGTGTGTGTGTGTGTGTGTGTGTGTTCTCTCATACCACTGGGAGGCATTCAATGTACAAGAAGTCCATTCTCAGCACACCTGCTCTTCATTTGCTTTACAACATCCTACAAAGTAACCAGTTCCTGAGATGCTTCCTCTCTTTGCCTTTAACCCTACATGCCCTTTTGGACATCAGTCATATCATGTCCTCTGCCCATGATGATTGTTTTGCCCTCTGCTCTGCTTTGTGCTCACATATTTATACCTCCATCAAACCTTGTTACGTAGCATCTGTGATGTCCCGGGCTGAGTTACTTCCAAACGAGGGTCATAATATTCTGATATGATTGCGTATTAACAAAAATATAATATACAGTGGTAACCCTACTTACGAGCATCCCTACTAACGAGTATTCCAGGTAACGAGTCGAGATCTCGGAATATTTTTGTTCCAGGTAA
>BRDA01005078.1:130958-146096 GCA_036984385.1 Crenuchus spilurus
ATGCCAAAAGAAAGTTGTCAGATATATTCACTGGGGGATATGCATGTATGTACATTTACACAAGCTGTCCCGGTTGGTGCATTTAAAGTTTCTGCTTAAAGCGAATCCCCCAAGACTTTACTAGAGTGCTTTTAAACTCTCATTTTTTTGGGCTGCAGTAATGGAAAAATGTCATTTACATTCAGTCAATATCAGGATAACGCTTCAGTCTTTGAATCCGATTTGCAAGCATTAAGATCCCCTTTAATGAAACAAATATATATATATTTTTACCAATTTTCTCCCCTTCCCAATGCTCCTCCGCTGATTGTGATGTGACCATCGCCTCTTTTCGAACTACAGCTTGATACACAGTCACTGGGGAGCCAAGCGCTTGGAGGAAAGCGCAGGATTCCCAGATCTGAATGGACCAATCAGTAGACGCCTGAGCAAGCAGACATTGCAATGTGAGAGTGATGGTGAGAGTGAGAGCGCCATCTACCCGCCCAGAGAGAGCACTGCCAATTTTTGCTTGGGCTCCGGCTGTTGACGGCAAACAGCATGACCGGTAATGGAACTATTTTGTTGAATGTCGTAGACTTAAGTATATGCGCACAATTTTCCTCAGATTTTCCACGTTTACCTCAGATGTCGCTGATCACGTAAGACATGTTTGCAGTCCAAAATTTCTTCTTTTGTTTAGAACTAGAGCTGCTAAATGCTGCTAACCAGCTATTTCAAGGGCTGTTCTAGTATCAGTTTTAATGATGACTGTCATAAACAAAGACCTTAAAATCAGTATTCTACCAGCACTGATGCTCTTTATTCATTTTAATAGTTCAGTTGTACAGCAGGGGCGTTAAAACTGCAGTCCTGGAGGGCTGGTGTACAGCACTGTTTGGTGATTTCTCTGCTCTGACACTACAATTAAACCTGGTACTTACCTGCTGAGCTGAATCAGGTGTGTTTCAGGTCTGGAAGATCACCAAACTGTGCAAGAATCCGGCCCTCCAGGACTGGAGTTGGACACTCCTGCTGTATAATGTTCTAAAACATAGCTACTCTCTGAGACAATAGATCTGAATACCTAGTGAGCTGGCTATGTAGACAGATGTCTAAACAGTCAGTGTTCTAACAAGCATCCACCCTTAGACATAAAAGAGACACTGTAGTTAGACAGCGATGACATCACTTATTCCCGCCCACTGCACCGTTTTCTTAGCTCAGCCGTCAGAATTCCCTCAGCATAAACATACCATAGACCTGCTTTTGCAGTTTTTATAGCAATTTTAGTAGAATTAAATGTAAGAATAACTTACGTTTTAATTCATATCGCTGTTGCGCTACTGTGCATGTGTCCGCTGCACCGTGTTGCATTGTGGGATTGCCTTACGCCTGAGGAAGTTCGATGCTCTCTCAATATTCGGTCAAAATACGGCAGCATTTTGAGGTAAGAATTGAGACAGCCTTCTTCTCGGGGGTGCATATTGTGACATAAAATGTTGTCTATGAAGAGAGCTCACTAGGTACTGAGACAGACCCAGAGTTTAAAATCTGGATGCATTTTGAGTGGGCTGAGAGAGGTTTTGGTGATGTTTTTGGACTGATGTATGACTACTGTATGACGGTGTTCCACTGAATGAATTTGTGCACTTAGTATAATGACAAATGTTCATCACCCCAAATATTTACCAGTCTTAAAAACTGGCAGACTTAGACTTCTACTCTTTATGACAGCTATTAAGCTACACTCTCCTCTTTCTCTATCTATCCCTCTAATCTTAGAGCTGATGAGGTGCATTCCATCACACTGTATCAGTGATGCCCTTTAGCCTCCACCAAGATCAGCCCGTAAGGGTGAGTGGTTAACGTGTGAGTGAAGTTCAAATTATGTTTGTGCGTGTGTTCCATGTCCCAGCTGCTGTCTGAAACTTGAGTCAGTGTGTGTGTGTGTATGTGTGTGTGTGTGCACGCTCTTCTCAGACGATTCAACATTGATCAGGAGTGTGTTTATGCAGCCTTAACGAGCTATGGGGCTTCTTATCTTTCTACAGGTTCATCAGACATAGAAAAACAGCATCTGTCTGAAGTCTCGTAGCAGGTTTAAATCTTTAAATCTCCTGCTTATCTCTTTATGCAGCCATAAACAAGTGCAAACACCTCTTTTAAAATCCAATTTAATTGGTCTAACACTGTTTAGCAAAGATAGAGTCACGCCAAGGGCAAGCAAACAGCAGGAATGAAGCAATGATAAACACGCCACATACTGGGCCGCTATTTAATTTTGAGAAGTCGTCGTTTAATCGGAAACTATTATTTTTCTTGTTTTGTCGCTAGATACGTTTTAGACGTGCACAGCTGTCACTGAGTTGTTGACAGATATTGAACCTTTTCATCATCACACAAGGCCAGACAGAAAGCAGAGGACTTACAGAGCTTTATCGAGAAGTTGCTGTTTCTCTTGTAACTCCTGCTTCAAGCTCTCCACCTCCACCTTCAACTCAATGTTCTGAAATCAGAGTAAAAAAGAGAAAACAATCCATTAATTTACATCAAATCAGTTCCCACCAAACCCTGGATCTGAAACTGGATTGAAAGCCAAAATGTTTACCAAAATGTAGTAACATTGGGTTCATCAGTGCATTTATAAGATATTATTTGTGCCAAATAAAAGTGCTCTAAATGTACCATAGTTAACTAAACTGACAGACACTGTTCACATTTGAGTTTGCATGCATCTTAAGTGATCAGGGGTGCGTTTCCCAAAAGCGATTGAACTTAGCGATTTACGAACAACTTTAAGAACGATGTAACTTTAAGAATGCGATTTTTCCGACGGTTTCCCAAAAGCCTTCTTATCTTCCAAACTTACGAACGAGTCCCTAAGTAGCACTTAGTTGACTCCGCCCTCGTGTCTACGTCAAATAGGCTCGGCCAGTCGAAAACTGAACCACCCATTTACATACATTTCTTCATTATTAAGCCACAAACGTATTGTTATGTAAACAATAATTATAAAACCAAACATTAAAAAAGTATTTACACTACATACATGCAAATAAATAAAAATAAAAACCTTGCAGTTGCTGTCCATCGCATGCCAAGCCTACCTATAAATAGGCAAATCCTCTTGGTTACGCGTTCATGATTAATCAGTGAATTTAACTGGTTAAGAGTTGAAAAACTTAGTAGGCCAATTTGTAACCATTGCTTGGGACACAATATATTAATTTACTACAACTGTTACACTGTAATAAAAACCCACTGCATTTATGTTATTTATATGTGTATATCAATAAATATTCTATTGTACTTTAAGCAATCTTAGTTTTTTATTTAGTGAAAACATTAACTTCAACTTAAGTACATGTACTAGTACAAGTACTCTTTAATAAAAAAAATAATAATAATAACCCTGTATATATTCTGGTTGAGAGTACGCTGTACGCGATTGGCTACCGCTTCTCGCCGGTGTGTGTGTGTGGTTGAGTGTGTGTAAATGGAGTGTGTTAATTGTAAAGCGTCCTTGGGAATCTAGAAAGGCGCTATATAAGTGTAACATTAATTTATGTATGCGCAGTATTGAACTAAGAACGCTGGCTCTAATTTACGTGACGCAATTACGCTTTCAAAAGAAAATTTAAATGTTCATGAATTCTTGTTTGTATATACACGCATGTGCTGAGTGTATTTCAAAGGATGATCAGCGGCCTCTTTCGGTTTACAGACAGAACTGCACGTGAACTTCAAGTTAAGAACAACTTGGCCTGTTACGAGCGGGTCAGACCACTCGTAGATTTACGAACGAGTTTAAGTACGATGTGGGTTACGAAGGCTTTCAGGAAACACTTGTAAATTTAAGAATGTTCGTAAGTACAAGGTTACGAAGTACTTAGGGTTAAGAACATTTTGGGAAACGCCCCCCAGATCACTGACTGACAAAACAGACAGTCATTTGAAATGCATCTCCTGTGACATTTTATGGTCCGATTTCATACATCGTTTGAAAGAAGAGTACCACACAAATTTACTACATCAGCCTCCCTCTAGATTTATTTTAAGACTGAAATATCCCACAAAGAAATAAACTACAGGGTGTCCCTTTTGCTGCTTTACCCAAATAATTGCGAATAAAAAAACTAATGAAGACCTGGTGATGAACTTTGGACTACATAAACCTCAGTCTGTGTGAAAAAGTCTAATATTACAACATGTGCTGAAAGTGTCCAGCATGCAGTTCTTCTCTCCTGGTCATGTGGTCCGCATGGAGACCTGCTTTTTTTGGGCAGTTTTCTGAATCGAGTTTGTTATCTAGTACATTTGCTGCATTTCCTCCTGTCCTGTGCACTGATACATTATGCACAGATCGTTCTTGTCTGTGTGATCTATTCCCCCTTGATTAAGCAGAGTGGAGTTGGCATGAAGCTGGGGCATCTTTCACTGCTGTCATGCAGGTTATATTTAGCACAGAGGAATTTGGAGCTGGGACTGATTAAGAACTGGACTTTAACAGCTGCTGTCTGAGGAGGTTTAAAGGCCTCATGTCACGTAAAACTGAAAATGACTTTCTTTGTTGAAACTAATGATTTTGATATGAGATGTAAACACTGCTAAAATGTCCATTATTAATGTGCCGTTCACTCCCCAGCCTATACAGGGCATATGTGGAAACTAAATGACAAAATCAGAAGAAAATCGTAATGTCAGAAAACCTTTTCAGTCTTGTTCTTAGTGTAAAAATGTGGAATTTTTGACAATACAGTGGCTGTGGGCAGTAAAGAGTGTATATTGTGTGTGTGTGTGTGTGTGTGTGTGTGTGCTGACCTTCAGGAGAACACTAGCACTGCCAGTGCTGAGCTCAGAATATCAGGTACACACACTTTCACATCCACTGCACACATTCATTTACACAGTCTCAATGGTTGGGTGGTATATGAGTATATGACCTTACTACTGATACATATAATACTCATCACTACTCATATAATGTGATATTTGAAAATGATGCTGAGCATATTTCTATTCCATGTCCAGTAAACTGCCTAAAAATGCATTCCAACCATTTACATTTGGAAGAGCTTACTGATGATGGGCTGCAAATGTACAAACCACTTCCAAAAAAAATGCTTCTGCTTTTTGGGTGCTTTCAATTCAAATTGAATTGTATAACACTACTGACAAGAGATGTTGTCACAATGCACCTTTTTTAATTTTAATTTATTTCTAGGTTTTTGCCCATTTTTATCCCCTTCCCAATGTAGTGGTAGCCAATTAGCCCATGCCCTCAGTTAGGCCTCTCCCCATCACTTTGCAATGTCCCTGACTCTAGGAGGGTGCAGGCAAGCACAAGCCTCCTCCGTTGCGTGTGATGCAGCCACCGCCTCTTTTTCGAACCACCGCTGATACAGCATCACTAACGCGCTCTGAGGAAGGCACACAGGGTCCCCAGCTCCGATTGGACCAATCAGTAGACGCCTGAGCCAGCGGACATTGCAATGTGCGAGTGATATGGAGAGTGAGAGCACCATCTACCCGCCCAGAGAGAGCACTGACAATTTTTATTATTAATTATTAAATATTATTAATAATATTATTAATACATACATATACAATGGAACCTCGGTTTTCCATCAGTAATTGGTTCTAAAGTGTCTGATAACCAAAATGAACAATAACTGAAGCAATGTCCCATAAGAAATAATGTAAATCCAATTAATCTGTGCCAGACTCTCAAAAATATTAACAAAAATACATTTTATATAGAATAACTATAGTTTTACATACAGAACACAATGAGAAATAAATACAAAAGACTAACGAAATGGATAAATGAACATTTAACATCACACATTTACGTTTGGTTTACGTTTTAGAGTGTGCCGGTGTGGTCCAGCTGCAGCCTTTGTTTTGTACGCTGTGTGTCGTCGGTTTTGTGTGACATGTTTTAGTTTGCTTTGAGCATTATTATTTGGGTGCTTCTCGAGACTTTTTTTTTTGCCAGAACAAATGACAAATGCGTGGGTGAATGCTTTGTTTTCGCAAAATTAGCAGCGAGTCACTTGGGCATGCCAATGAAAACCGGGCAGGTGAATGATAACTGGTGCAAAATTTCCCCCCAAAAAGTTGACGATAACTGAATAGTAACCAGGGCAAAGATTAACTATAGTAAGACACACATGCGCACGTGCACACACACGCACACACACACACAAATACACACATACCCACTCAACAGCCTTGTGTAAACCAATCATCACACCATCTGATCACGACCATTAAACCTGACGTTGTTCAGTATTCCTCCCCATCTCTTCAGTAGACTTAATTATAGCACGCACGCACACACACACACACACACACACACACACACACACACACACACACACACCTGCTGTTTATGTCCCACTGCCCATAGAGACAGAGCTCGTTTTAAGCACACACTTCTGGACAGAGTAACTAAACTCTGATTGGTCACAGGAGGAGCGGGGTCAGAACAAGTACTAAACATATTCCATAACACACACACACACACACACACACAGATACTGTACTGAACAGTAAAGGGTCATACACCTGCACTTGCATGCACACACAGAGAGAGAATAAGAGTCAACCACAAATGATTAGCTGGTAGGAGTAGGTGTTTTCACTGTATCATGACTAAAACAAAAATATAAAACAAACAGGGATGAACATTTTTAGGAAATAAGAACAGCACCTCTAGAACTTGCTTTTTATTTTTATTTTCACAATAGTATTATACTTAAATATTCATTTGAAATAATGACAGATTTTTGTGAGATTTTCTGCAGGTTTACTTCAGGTATTAAAATATTGGTAGAATTAACCTAACATATTGCAATAAATTAAACCACTCCACTCTGGATCAGACCTGATCCAACACCAGGACTCTTACTCATAAGATTCACATCCACAGCTGGTCTGCTGTGTAAGAATTAAACAGGAATAAATTACACAAGAGATGAATGATAATGTCAAAATATCATATATCAAACACTGCCACTATAATCCTCTTAATGCCTCGTTATATTATAGCACACAAAAATGCCAGTGGCACCAGTATGTCCATTCACAATTAGCAGAGGCATTGCCTGAGAGTACAAAGGCCACTGAGTGTGTTTCTATATTGATGAGAACAGCTAATGTCATTTATGTGGGTTTAGATTATACAGAGGCTTATGGGAGATGTGCTGGGATTTGACCAGGCTCAGTGATACAGGTGATGTGGAGTGGAGACAATTCATGTCACGTTGGCTTTGCCTGTTAGATGGCTCTTCTATCGATATGTTGATTAGAAGCTGCCTTTTATATAAATCACACACACACACACACACACACACACACACACACACACACACACACACACACACACACACACACCAGCTGTTTATTGGAGTGACCTTGCACTGAGAAGCATTAAGTTTGTTATCTAGAGTCAGTAATGGTGCCAGTAGGCAAGATTATGTTCCAACTGCTCACACTGAGCTGATTAAACTCTTTCTGATTAGGTGGGTGGATGGATGGATGAATGGGTGATTGGGTGGATGGATGGATGGGTGATTGGGTGGATGGATGGATGGATGGATGGATACATTCTTGTCAATAAGTTGGCACCCTTAAGGGTATGTTCTCAGTACTTAGTTGAACATAATTCTACTGCATTCTGTTGTAATATGATTTTTAGGTTGTACTGAGTCCACTCACTCTGTTAAATATAAAAATATTACACTTACCTCACTGTCACATATCAAGACACACACTTTACCTTAATAGGCACACAGTTAACCCTTCATGTGTCAGTCCAGAAGTAACTGGTAGCACAAAAATTAATGTACTGCTACTTCGGCTACACTGGAAAAAGAATTTAAGAGAATTTATTTCATATAAATGTGTATACAGTGGTAACCCTACTTACGAGTTTAATCCGTGCAGGAGCTGACCTCGTTATGTGGTTTGCTCGTTAGCTGGATGCATTTTCCCCATAAGAATACATGTAAAACTGATTAATCCGTGTCAGCCGGCCAATATACAGTATACTTTAATATGTAAATAATGTGTTTATATGGGTTTTTTAAAACATAAACGAGACGACGACGGTGCTCATGTAGGCTGGTGGCTAAGGAGGACAGGAGGACGGGCGTACGTGTATGGCATGGTTACACTTATCATATGAAAAGTAAAAGTAAAATGTATCTAACTTTCTTGTTCACTACCTTTTGCTGTCTTTGTGTCACTTTCACTAGCACTTTCACTTTCACTGGACAGCGGTCAAAGGTAATGACTGACCTCTTCTTCTACGCTAGCATCTAGGAGATGCTACGACCACAGCGCCCCTAGCGGTTTGGCATACTTGAACTAATTTAGGCTACTCGTTACTTGGAATTTTACTCGTTACCTGGAACAAAAATATTCTGAGATCTCAACTCATTACCTGGAATACTCGTTAGTAGGGATGCTCGTAAGTAGGGTTACCACTGTATCAACAAATCATCTCCTGTACTTCAGTCAGGCAACATTATTTGTTTCACATAAATGATTTAAAACCCTGGAACAGATTCAAACACTATACAGCATATATTTTTGATTAGAATTAAACTAAAGACCTTCACAGAAGGCTACAATGGTACCACTACCCCATTTCAGACACAGCTGAAGTCTCAGTAATATTAGAGACGTAGTAACTACATATTTAAAGTTACTAGATTAGAGTTTTGTTGCCATTGTATATATTGTATGCAACAAAATTCGATGTAAAAAAATTTAAATGAGTTTTTTTAAAGAAATATTAGCAGCCGGTATCATTTTTGAGGTAGAACTGCAGCTGAACTTCAAGTTAAGAAGCATTTAGTGAGTTACGAATGGGTAGAACACATTTAAATTGACATAAAAATTTAGTTAGTTACGAGGGGTTTCTGGAAATGATTAATTTTAAGAATGTTTTTTCAAGCTCTAAGAGGTTACAAAGTACTTAGCATTATAAACATATTGGGAAACCCGCTACTGCTTCCTTCTCTCCATGTTGTACCTTTCACTGTTTATACTTCAAGGAATGATAATGCACCTATACAGTGTCTGACAATGTAGATAGACATTCACTTCAGGGTGAAACAATCAAAAAACAACAATAATTTCTACCTCTCCACCCCACCCCCCGCTAATACTCTCACATTCACATTTCAGAATAAAAACCAAAGCTATTTAATAAGTGTGGTGAAGCTGGAAGTGGTGTTCATGTTGGTTAACGACAGGCGGTGAAGAGATGGAGGTTAACTCAGTTTGGGAGTTTAAATAGCCTCTGACCTCACAGTGCATGCTGACATCTGCCAGAGATAGACCTATCAGAGGCTTTTAAAAACAGCTTCTACTGGAGCACAAACACATTCTCCATCACGCTTGTGCACGTGCACTGTGAAATCCGTTTAAATATAACTCTGAAAAACAAACAGACCAGCTTAGATTGACCAAAGCGCCAAAAAAAAAGTCAATGTAGAGCAAATGCAGAGTAAACATACTGATGTTAATGAACTGAGTACATGAATATCATCTGTTCATCTTTTAAACAATATAATTACAAGCAGTGTCAGATAATAATGATTCACTTGAGTATCACAATATTATGCTATGCAGCAATGCAAGCTATCTTAAGCAGTGAAGTCTGTCTTCAGCCATTAGACTCTTCCACTCCAAAGTAAACAATCAGTATAACTGCAGAAAAATATCCTAAAATTAGATTCAAGATAAAATCTTAATGTACATCAGATTAAACAATATACTGAATTATTTTCATTATAATTTCATTATTATGTACCTTTGCATCATGATATTTATTGTATAGCCAGATTCTTGCCAATACACAGCCTTAATATTGGTAAGATTGGCAGGTTATCTTAACTGGATAAATTACTTTAGATGGGTAGATCACAATCACTAATTAAACATAAAAATAAGGCCCAAACTTCAAATCACCATTTTCATTAATACAATTGTATGTTTCAGTTCCAGTAAGTAATATTATTTGAATTATTTGTTCTTTAATGGTACAAATCAACACTAAAAATCCTTAAAGGAAAATTGTTTTGCCTATTTAAATCAAATAATATTTTAAAACAAAAATAAAAAGGGGCCGGCTATTTTGCACAATGCATCAAGCATAATTGTGCTGTATATGCCATAATATAAAATAAAATTGCCATATAAATCCCCCAAATAAAAATTATAAATTGTCCGATTGAACAAAGTGATAGTATGGTTTAAACAAAAATCTGTTAATAGCACTCTTGGCCAATTCCAAGCTAGAACACATCTGAAAAATTCAGCAGTAATTTACAAGCAGTAACATCAAAGTTTCCCAAATTTAATATTTTAATACATTTCCCAAACAGTAACAGAACAAACAGCCATTCAACTCTTATTTGAGGGAAGTTTTATGATTCTCTGCTAACCTTTCTGAGAAAAATTTACTGATATATACAGTGGAACCTGTTTTCATCATTAAAGTGTCTGATGATAACAGAAACAAATGATAGCTTATGCAATATTTCAAATAAGAAATTAATTGGATGTAAATCCATTTAATTAATTCCAGACACTCCAAAATATTAACAAAAATACATTTTATATAGAAAAACTACAGTTTTACAGAAAACAATGAGAAATAAATACAAAAAACTAATGAAATGGATAAATGAACATTTAACTTCACTCTTACAGGATTATGTTTTAGAGTGTGCATGTGTGGTCCAGCCAGCAGACTTTGTTTTGTACACTCATTCTCTGGGTTTTCAGCTGCTATTTGTTTTCGCACCTGTTTTCTGGTGGCAGTGCTGCTCACTGTCACTTTAGCGTAACGTGTTATAGTTTGTTTTGAGCATTATCAATGAGAAACAGCAGAAACAAAGCCAGAGAAACAAAGTCAGAATGAACAATGAATGCATGGGTGAGTGACAATTGTGTGGGTGGATGCTTTGTTTTCACAAATTTAGCAGTGAGTCACGTGGGTGCGCAGATGAAAAACAAGCCTGATGAACAATAACAGACAAAATTTCCCTGAAAAAAGTTGATGATAACTGAATTGTACAATAACCAGGGCAAACAATAGCCGAGGTCCCACTGTATAACTGTAAAAGTCCCATCTACAAGTGACTTGTTTTAAGTTATAATGAACATGAACCACTTTGAAATGATCATTAACTTAATTTAATAACTTCAGGTCATTTAAAAGCATTTAAAATTCATTTATAATAAATGAACAGATAATCATAAAATGTCATGGCTAAAATAACAAATGCATGCAAAATGCTCCACATTTTTGGAACACGTACGGTAATACAACAAACCTCTACGTTAGGGGATGTAACTGAAAACTGACAATCATCTGATAAGTCACAATCCTGACAGTAAAGCACTTTTTATTAGATACCAGCATTTTTACCTTAGAACTTTTTAGCTTACTATAATTTTCCTTAGAATTGGTATTTGTGACAATTTCCATGCTAAGCACCAAAAGAACAATATCCCAAATACTCCAGAGTGGAGAAATGGTGAACAACAATCATAAAACTCCCAAAATAGTGCACAATATCCCAACTGCATTACTGGAGGAATACCTGAGACACCAGAAACATGACCATTTCTGGGCTCTGACACAAGCTGTGCTCACACGCACTGTGCAGTACCGCACTGACCAATATAACCACTTTAACTCTGCCTTGAAATAAGCCTCGGACACAGACCAGAGTAAATTATTTACTTCAGCACTCGCAAATTGAGTTATCCTTGCTGCTAGTATATGAATTAATGATATATTTCTGTCCTCATATGCTAACTATATTTATTCAGAATATTAATGCTCACGACGGGCACCAAAGAACAAAAAAGCATTACGGATTTGCTCAAGAACATCGGCTCATATATTCATACTCATTTGAAATCAAGCACCCTCAGCCAATATTATGTTGATTAGCTTGAATGATCATTTCTCACTTGTACTGTTTTCTTTGGTGTTATTGTTATGTCCGTTCCTGCTTGGTTTACCAAATCAATGAAAGTGTAATGCTTTAATTACACATTATAAACTCATTCAGATGGTGTGATATCTCTAAAATTGCTTATTATAGCACTCATTGACAAGTCAGTTCATTTACATATTTATTTTCTGTGAAATGTCACAACCAAACCCATCACTGCCTCTATAAAGTATGGAATGATACTGTTGTAGTAGTTCATGTCAAACTAGACAGACAGACAGACAGACAGAAGGGTGGGTGGATGCATGGATGGATGGATGGCCAGACAGAGACAGATAAATATTTAGATGGTTAGGTAGGTAGATGCAAGGATGGATGGATAGATAGCGGGCTGTATCACTAGATTGCCCTACATTACTAATGCTTCATTATTCCACCACTCTAAGTCTCTTGACATGAAGTTGGAGAGCTTGCACATGGTCTGTCCTTGGCTGTGACTGTGATTTACTAATTAGCTTTAATTTAAAGGATCATTAGATGAATTCAGACACTCCCTCATCATCAAGCTACTACCTCCACCAGGCGCATAAGCAAACTGCTTCTATCAGCAGAACTAGCTGCACAGACTTAAAAGTACTGCTACAGTTGATGTGCACATCATTCTGTGATGTAGATAGATATTTGTAAGGAAGATTTGTTGAGACAGGCGGTGAACATCATGGTCATCATGAAGGGTTTTTAGCAATAACCGGTTGAGACAGGGTCCTTTAGATCTCTCTAAATTTACATTTTACAAATAAAGGACAGAGAGCCATCATATTAACAGTAAAACCTGACAGAGATCCAGTTTGGTCATCTTCCTTTACTCATGATGGACAATCTCCTAATGTATTCAGCATTTTCACAAAAATTGTTGCTTTTTTACATAAAAAATTAATGTGAAATATTCATACAGTTAAATACTGTGACCCCATTGAAGTCATATAGTGTGACCCACACTGTTACTACACAACTATTATACTACATCAACACTTTATTCATTATATCCCACAATACGTATTGGCACCCCTATTCAAGTACAAGTGTAGTAGCAGCAGATACACAGATGTTCAGTGACTAACAGTTGTAATATAGTTCTTACAAGTATTACACTATATGACATTATCAGGTCATAACAATTATCCACATATAACTGTAATCAAGCTTAACTGCCCACATCACCCTGGGGTCACTCACCGTTCGGTAGACATCATCGCTGTTGTCCTCATACTTCTGCTGGATCCTCTCCTCCAGGAAGTAGATGCGGAGCTTGAGGCTGAAGTTTTCTTTCTTGAGGTCGTTGAGGTGCTGTGAGAGAGTACGGTAACTGTTAGACATGTCCGGTGTGTGTGGTCACCTCAGGGGGCATTGTGTACCCCCTCCGTCTGTCTCAGCTGGATGGCATCGCAGCACAAATAATGATAAAATACTAAAAATAAAAGAACTGGGTACGTACAAACAAAACAAAAAACCTACTGAACTACAACACGAGTTCTCTTTACAGCCCCATAGTGAAACAATGCACACCCGACATACAACTGGGGAACAACACACACACGTATAATGGAAGGCTGTTAAAGGTCCAGGGTGTGGGCCCTGGATCTTAGAGCTGCGTCCACTGTGAGGTCATGGTGTGCTCTGGGGCAGCGAGTAGAGGGCCAGGTCTTTTTTTACTTGGAGGGAGGTATCCCAGGAATCTGTGGTTGGCAGAAGATGGCCTACACTATCACAGGCACCAGCGATATGTAAGCTGATCACCCACCAGGGGTGGGGGTAGGGGGTATGGGGCTTCAGGGAACATGCTGAAAGCCCATCAAACCTGAGAGTCCCCAAGCACCACACTCCTTTTCCTGACCTTCCTTCCGTTCAATCCGTTAAGAGGCGTTCATGCAAAGCCATTACATGCAGTAGACCAACAATGTTATGCAATTATTTTCCTCAAGCACTTTACAAACTGCGATTATTAATGTACATCTGCTAACCTCTTGCCTATTATATTATGTCATCAGAATCCCCACAACTGCTGCTATTTCAGACCAGGACTAGTGAAGTTATCAGATGTCACAATGATATCTAACAACCACCTGATCAGGATTAAGAGGATAAGATAATTGATGGATGGATGGTCAGAAAGCCCTACATGCTAGCATAACATTGCTGGTGCATAGTTAGTTGACTTGACTATAGTTAGCATCTGTATTTCATCTATTGGCATGCACTGTTAGCCATCCTCTACTCCAGGTGTCTTCAAATCTAATCTACAGGTTCTTCTTCTTAGCTGTAATGTTTGGAGGATGATGAGGAGACAGGACGCAGGACTGTCATCTAAGACAGAGGATTTATTGCTCAATACACGCAGGTACAAGATGCTCAGACTTACACATTCACAAACATTCAATGACTGACAGTGATGGAAAGATCAGGGGAAACATATAGAGGGCTTAATCAGTGAGACACATGCGGGAACAGATGTATGTGATGATATGACATCACAGGGGTGCGTGGACAACGATGTATACACAGGGAAGTAGATGGAGGCCAGGTGAGGATGTGACATTAGCATTTGTATGGTTTTACTGCTAATGTAACAAACTCTTGTCAATTTATCTAGACAACAGAAGGTCATACAGTGTCAGAAAGCACACATGAAAGTCTACTAGTAAACAACTCAAGACAAGTGGGTGTTGTTTTAGGCAGGAACAATGCTAAATACCGGATATTAGTTTTCATCCCTTGGTAATTACAGTAGCCTTGTAATTGCAGTTGTTTAAGAAGCAACTTTCAGATGCTAGACACATGTAGGCTGCTAAGGGGAAGTTAAGGGGAAATTACATTGGGAGTTAAAGGGTAGTTACATTGGGAGTTAAGGGGAAAATTATGTACATGTATGTAAGGTATTTAAATATAGACATGTTCCAATACTCAAACCGTTTACAAATGAACTGTATTCTCAGCTGCTGGTATTTTAAATATAGGGATTATACTAGAGGGGAGTTTTGGTGGAAATTTTTGAAAATGTTCAGTGTACTCTTTCTCTGTTTACATCTTGTGACTGAATGACCAAATCACAATATCCTGATGAATTGTCAGGCTGTGGCATAAACTGTGACAGACACAAGCAGATTAAGTGAAA
>BRDA01005078.1:146196-170997 GCA_036984385.1 Crenuchus spilurus
AAGGCTATAATATCACAGACAGAGGACAAGCAAAACTACAGAACAGAGACAAGGCATAACACAAACATGAGCTAAGCAAAGCTAGGCTAACCTTACTGAAGAGAAAAAAGGCAGGTGCAAGGTCAAAGTCAAAAAACGGAAGCAAGGTCAGAACACGAGAAAGGCATAAACAAAGAATAATGCTTGGTAAGGCAACAGATGGTTGGCAATACTTCTGTACTGATATGAAGGAGAAGGTTTTATAACAGAGCTAATGGGACATAAAGTGAGAACAGCTGAGAAGAGGAAGAGTGAGTAGAGGGTCCTTAAGGGATTGTGGTGAGCGTAGTTTGGTATGAACGGATGGACTACAAAGGACAGAATTAAATGGCAGGATGATGGGAGATGTAGTTTGGTAAGTATGGTGGAACTGCGCAGTCCAGGCAGAGAGAGAGTAAGAGAAAATACTGGAGCAGGCTTGTAGGAGCATGACATGAATGAATCCATGGCAGATTGTGAATGGGTATGTTTTTTTGTGTAATATCTAACATACTTTGAGAGATTAATGGAGCCCCTTTCTCAGACAGCATCAGTACTGTAGTGTGATACTCCCCCAGCTGCTACTAAACACAATCCCAGACTGAGGTAAAAGCCTCTTCTAGCACTCGAGGCCTTCGCAGATCAAGCCTCCATCAAACAGATCAATATGTGCATTACAATCTTCAGATCTTCAGATCAACCCGTCATTGTGGGTGTTGTAGGGATGTGCAGCTCCATCAATGGGGCCTATTGAATACACTTCCTGATGCACTACCAATTTGATGCAATTCAATACAATTAATGAAGCATCTACTGAAGCAATATATGATATGATTCACTCATATTGTGATGCAGAATGAATTCATTCAATACAATGCAATTCAATATGGATATGGTGCTGGATATGGATATGGTGCTGGATATGGATATGGTGCTGCAATTCAATATTGTACACATTTGTACTAGCTATGCTGAATGTGTAGCTCTTTGTCCTCCATGATTTGACAAAACTCACACAACACACACTTGACCAATTGGCTTGGCAAAAATTGGTAACACAGCACAGTGGAGATAAGAGGGTGAGTTAGAAACAGTTTAGAGCGGAGGAATTGATCTACAAATAAAAACCATTGGAAATACTGTTGCTTGTACTTCCTAAAAATAAAAGTGTAGGGCCTCTACCAATAACTACATAACAATAAACTTGATTTTAGTGATGCACAGATGTTAGAAACAATGGATCCATCTCAAATTGTACAAGGTGAACACTTTTCAGTCAGGGCAATCACATCACAAACATTTAAGATGGTGAACAAACTGGGGAATGTTATAATCCCTAGTGCATATTATTTCCATTTTAAAAACTGTTTGGAAAATTAACCAAATTCCCTCTTACCTAAAATATAGTTGATCATGTTTTTGGTGTCTATTTTTTTATTTTGCACAGGAGCTCTAAAGTATATATTTATATTAACTGATATATCAAAAATAGCCACATTAACCTTGTATGGCTACAATTATAGCTTAATTGCAATCAACTTGATAAAACAAAATATAACAAAATTAGAGTTTTTATGTCAGCTTTGACATTGTACAGCAACAATACATAAAAAACTGACCCTGAATTTTATACTAACAGTTGATAATTTAGTTACAGCAACAATATTTTGACCTTTTGAAGGTCTTTTCTGAACATTAAGTATGCCTGATGAAATCGTAAATGGTTCAAAACATTGTCCTGTAGCCTAAAATGATTCAAGAATTCATCGATTATGAAATTTTGGGAGTTCTGAAGGTCTGATTTTATTGAAACATGGCTCTCTGAGGACTCAATTCTGACATCATCCATTCTGTTCTCATGTTCTACATTTTAAATAATTGATCAGGACCAGGCTGAGTTTCTGTCTTCTTCCACCAAAGAGGCCATTACATCATTCCTTCTGTGCCCAGAGGGAACCTCTAGCAACATCTGCTGAAACAACAACATGCACTTAATCTACTAACAGCTCCACTAAAATCAGACCCCTGAACCTCCTCCTATGAGATGAGAGAGAAGAGCGCCCCTGCCTGACCAGACCTCTGAACCTCCTCTTACGAGATGAAGAGAGAGCAGAGCCCTGCATGACTGAAAAACTTTAAAAACTCCCTTTTAAATAGTCACTTAAAACTGAAAATCACATCACATGGCCATTTCTCTCTTATTTTCCTATTCGTACCACACACACAATATTATGTCAGCATCAGTGTTGTGATGATTGATCTACCATCCAAATAATATCTGGTCAGTGGTCTAGTGGTCAAAACTGACCAATAATGAATGGGGTAGAAAATGACTAACAGCAGCATTGTATACAACAACACATTTCATTTTGAGTTTGAATACATTTTTACTGCACTGACATTAAAACAAAAAGACGTGAAATGTTACTTTTACTTGTAATGTGTGTGTATATATATATATATATATATATATATATATATTTATATATAAAATTTACATGATAATATATAATATAATTTACAAAAGTTACATCTAACACTAGAAACAAAATCAAATTTGAATTACTGTAAATTCATTTTGGAGAAATACTCATCACATCATTGCCTGTTGGCCATTTACGTTTACCATGTGTTTTGCTACACTGCCATTACTGGCCACCAGGTGGCGGACTACAGGTTTTAAGTAACATCTATTAAAGAGGCTGTCATGCAATTATAAATGTTATTATTACAACTATATGCATAAAGAAGATATTACTTTTCTATGTATGTAATATTTTGGGTTATCTTTTAGCAGAATTTAAGATAATCACTAATAAAAATGATTAAAAACACATCTAATCATTATAAACTAAGAAGTCGTTTGATTATTTTACCTTAGAATAAGCTGTTTATATCTACATTGGTCGCAGGTTGAACACCGACTGAGGCCGCTATGTTGCATCGCCATGTTTCTACAGTAGTTCGAAAAGGACAAACAAGGCTAGCAAAAACCATTTGTGTTGCAATGAATTGGCCACTCAAATTCAATGGCGCTGTAGCTTTGTTTTACCGTTGGCTGACATAAAACAGGAGAAGAAGAAGAAATAAACGTATACCTCAATAAGAAGAAATACACAGAGGAGAAGCAAGAAGGAAGGTTTTTTGGTTTATTTGTTAAGATGGCGGAACATTCTTATGCTCGTCAAGAAGAGAAAACACAACTTCAATCGTCTTCAACTTCATATTCGTGTGCGCAGTGTTTTTCCCCATTCCACCTTAAGGGTGCTGCAGGACACTGTAGCGCATCAGAGCTGAACACCACTGCAGCATTTAAGGTGGAACGGGAGATTCGTAGCTGCGCGCTAGTTCGCGAGCTTAGCTAATATGAGCTCGTGTGAACTCTTATCTGCTGAAGTGCTTCTTCAGAGCATGGCAAGCTTACCTTGACTAGAGAAAAATGTGTATCCTGCCTGCATTATCTGTCTACAGTGAAGCAGTTTGATGTGTTTACTTTATTACTTTGTAAAGAAAACAGCTAACGTTTACAATAACACTACTGAAGTGCAGAAAATATGTTCTGTCTGCATTGTAGCTATGATCATTTTACATATTACATTTCATACATTTCTAATTAAAATTAATCTTACCACTTGACATATCACTAGCTCTAAAGCTGCTATTAGACATCGCGTTCAGGAGTATCAAAGATATATGACATCATACGACCACCACTGAGATTCCTTCGTGTTTGGAAGGGAGGGGCTGTGGAAAGTCTTCAGTTGGTTGCAATATGGAAAATAAACCACTAGATGTCGCTGGAAACTACATACTGTGCCTTTAAATTGTTAATAATTTATACAATCCCTATTAAACTAGACTGTAATTTACCAATAGCACCATTTCACTGAGCCATGTTTACGGCCTCATCAACTTAATCAGTGGATCTAGACTCAATAATATTGTCAACAACCCTCAGTTGAGATTAGTCCTAATCTGTTGACCAAAATACTTACAGGTTTGTTTTTGGTCTTGTGGACGGGTGCACACATATAAAGGTGTCTCTTTTTTTTTTTTACATTTCTAAGAAGGTAAAAAGAGATCTGAGACTCTCACCTGTTCAAATTCTTTCAGTGTGTGAGCTTGAAGTGGCGGTGCTTTATCTGCATCATCACTCAAATAATCTGAAGAAAGAAAAATAGTTTAGATTAGATCGATGATTATGTGTGTATGATGATCACAATAATCACATTTACAAATATATATACTGTAACTGATCAGTCAAGACATGTTTGGTGTTTGAACTTTTCTTTTTGCACTTGAGATAAAAGAAGTCACAGAAAAAGACTACGAGTGACACAGATTTCTTTACTTCTCAACAGCATCAGCTTCACAGCTGCAGTGCAAATTTAGAGAAGCAAACTTCAAACGGAAAGCAAGGCTTGGCTGATTGACTACATTTAGAGTAAAGGAACAAAATGACCTCATTTTGAGCAAAAATGATTCCACAGAGTATTAAAACGAGTTACTGGCCTTATAACAATAATGGAAACCTTTCTGGTCCTATAAAGGACCTTTTTGAAAGTAATAAATTTTAAAAATGTGCTTTATACACAGTCATAGTACAATATTATGACCAACAGCTCCAGATGTATTTGTTCACTCAATGATGATGCCTGACACTTTCCTCACTGCTCCTGTGTTCATTCCCTTCTGGCATCAATACCAGTGTTGCCAAGTCCGCTTATTATAAGCGACTTTGGGCTTGTTTTTTCTAAAGTCGCTTGCAAATCTTGTGAGTCGCGGGTTGCGATTTTTTGGGCTTGTTTTTGAACGTGACGTCGCTTATTTGGGCTTGTCTTTCTTTCCGAGTGAAACTCTTTGATTATCTCCCAGCTCCCCATAAGAAACCAAGACGAGTAAAGACGAGTGATAGGTCCAAGCACCTGTTTTCTGTTTATCGCTCCCGCCCAAGTTGACCAGTCACACACATCAAAACACACACACACAGCAGGCAGGCAGCCAGGCACAGCCCAGAGTGACGAGGCAGCATAAGAATGAGCTCCAGTAAGTGGGGAAAATATGGAAATAAATATAATAAAGAGTGGTAAAAAGAGAGCGCACTGAAAGAATGGCTCCGACCTCAGATGGGAGATGCAAAATGCACTTTTCTTTTGATCAGAGCTTAAAAGATTTTGTTATTCAAAAATGTACGTTTTTTTAATCATTTATTAAATAATTTAAGTTATTAAATTTTTTATATTAAAAGTGTTTAGGATAATGTTTGTGTTGTTTATGTATAATATCATAATAAATATTTACCTTTATACTGTTTAAAAGTGGCCTCTGTTTGACAGAATGTGTTGGGTTGCCAGTTGGGCTTATTTTGGGTTTGTCTTCATAGAGCTGGTTGTTTGTTTCTATCGCGAGATCTGGCAACACTGATCAATACCCTGTTGGGTACAACTGTTATGCTGCTGCGAGGCACTCAATGTGCAAGAATTCAACAGTACATTGTCACTACAGCAGCTCTAGATCATCCCACAAAGTTAGAGGTTTCCAAGATGCTACCACCCATTGCTCGGTACCCTGTTGTCATGGCCTGTCATGTGTCACATCACGTCTGTTGCCCAAACGTTTTACACTCTGCTACACCTGACTGGTGTGCTCACTTATTTCTACGTGCTGCAAACCCTGTCACGTGGCATCTGTTACGTTCTATGCCACACAACAACACATTCATCAATATGAACCATTTCACCATATAAGGAACCATTTGAAGCAATTCTGTGTCTTCTCGTGGTTCTGATAAAAACATCTAAAACATTTTAACACAAGTATATAGAAGAACCATTTTCAAAAGAATGTTCAATTTATCATTGTTGGAAGAACCATTTCACTATGAAAATGGCTATTAAAGGCTATAAAGACTGTTATGGCTTTGAGCCATCAAGTCATTGCCTTATAATAGAACCTCTGAAACGTTTTTGGAGTGCATCCTTCAGTAGTCCCTGAAATTATTAACTTATTAATATTAATCTTGGCTATTTGCAAGACTGACATGTTCAATCATCACCATTACTAACTATAAACCCTTCACAAATCTGTTAAATAAAATTAGCTGTAAATGTTAATGCAGCATTCTAAAAAGAAAAAAATGCAGTTTATGATTCACTACACTGGCCATAACAGCCAGTTATTCTTACATTGTTCTGTGCCTTTATGAACAGGTGTAAGTAGGTCTTACCTGTCACATGACCTGTGCTCCTGCACACATTGCCTTCCTGGTCAACAGTACAAGCCCTGCAAGTAATTAACAATGGGTTACCAAGACATACATGAAGAAGCCAGTTGAAACCATTATTTTCCTTTATTACTTAGGCCAAGGTACAGCGGAATAAGGAAATTATTAAGTGTAGAACACAAATCATATTCCAAATTAAGAACAAAATACTAATTTAAAACTCAGATTGCTAAACAGTATTGTTAAATCTAAAATATTATATTATTATATAAATATTTTTAGCTAGTGCACATAACACGCCCCAAGAAAAACAATAATAAAAACATACTGAATCACATTAGATATCAAATGCATTACTTAATACATTTCCTTATGACCCCAAACCCTCACACAGTGCAGATACTGCACACTGGACTTCAGACACCTTAGTTTCTGTGACTTTGGGTCACCGAGTAACAGCCAGTTTCCAGATAAGACATTTCTGACACTCTGTGTTTCAGAAGTTACAGCCTGACAGATACACAGTATTTTATACTGTCTGAACAGTAATTTGCTCAAACTCACAATGAAGTGTTAATAATGTGAGATACTGAACTTCTGATTTTCATGAACTACAAACTGATCAACATTAAAATAAAAATGTCACTTTGCTCATAATTAACATAAAATTTTACAATTTACCTTTTTGAATTAAATTAAGAACAAACGTGAACTAATTCACAGTATTTTATGACTATATTGTTCTAATATAATCTAAATATAGATTTAACATTATAAGCCATTATAATACAAGTCATTTACATTATAAAAGCAGATAGAAGAGTTAAATCTCTTTCTAAAAACTAATGATCTGTATGTTAAGACTGATTTTTGTGAACATAGTGAAATGACAATTACACTGTACTTGATTTATTACAGCTGTATTCGTAAAGATGTGCAGTAAAGGATGCAGTAACACCTGTGACCACTAGATTGGGACATTTAGTCAATGACTTTTAAAAGTGAAGAAATTAAAAAACCTGTTTTTTTTTTAAACAAGGATAATGGTCAAAACTGAAAACTAATTTGGTTAATATATCTAATGGTAATAAAAGGTATCCACAGTGCTTCAGCAAATGTTTCATAGCTTCAGGCTTAAAAATATGTAGCATTTCAATAAAGAATGACTGCATATATAAATCAAAGGCAGTTAAGTGTTCAGAAATGTATGTCAGTGTTAAGAGGTAGAATACTATTCTTGATTGAGTTTTTTTTAACTTCATCAGCATTTAACATATGAGATCCTTGAGCTCTGGAAACATAAAGTCGTATTCACTGAGACACACTAAAAGACAGCAATCAGACAACAATTATCCACTTTTGTTACACAATCCTTATGATGCTTTGTTATATCTGACATAAGTGACATCTACATTCATCTTATGTATGTAAACACATCAAACAAAATCACCTGATTAAGAAGAATAAACATTTTAAGCTGCCTCTATTAACCTAAATGACCACAGAAAAAATGTTCAGGGATCAATTTCTCAACTGTAAAACCTCCATTATGTAGTGGGGTCTGAACCAATCGGTTGCTAATTAATATCAATTGCAGTATAATTACCATTAAAAAAGCTCAGTGAGAAAGATGCAGAGCTTAACATTTGCATAACTAAAGACTGGTTCCCTCTCCCCCACATTCTCTAACAAAAGTGTGACAATTCCATAGAATTCCAGCCATCACATGCTGTGGTAGAGACTCTAAAAACACTCAAGTAAAATTTAACATTACAGTGGAACCTCGGTTTCATCATTAATCTGTTCTAAAGTGCCTGATACAAACAATAACTGAAGCAATATGTCCCATAAGAAATAATGTAAATCCAATTAATCCATTCCAGACACTCCAAAATATTAAAACAAATACATTTTATATAGAATAACTACAGTTTTACATACAGAACACAATGAGAAATAAATACAAAAGACAAATGAAATGGATAAATGAATATATAACATCACATTTTTTAATGTTTGATGTCACTTCAATAAATGAGAAAATTGTAAACTTGCATATGTGTTTTATTACCCTTTTGTTGGGACAGTATGGGACATGTGGGGTACAGAAATTCCCCTTCTTTTGAGGTGAGGAATGATAGAAAAAATTTGACAACCACTGGCCTAATGTGTTCACTAGTGTGTGTGTTTCACTGCATAGATGGGCTAAATGCAGAGGTCAAATTGCATTGCGTGCAATCACACTGGCAAAAGCTGAATCTAATCTTTTGTATTAATTTAACAAAACTTAAAATGAAATATTCTAATAATTAGAGTTTCTTCAGTTTTGTTATGTGCTGTAAGTCACTGATCAGCAAAAAGACTCAAAATGTCACTTTACATCTAACAAATATAAAATATGACTTTAGATTTTTGAAATAAATTATTGACAACAGTGTACTTTTTCACAATATTTGAGATGCATTATATTAAAATAATAGTTTTACAGGCACACATACTGTATGGACATACTTAATATTTTCAAGCAAGGTGCTGATGTACCAAAGACTTCTACATAATACTATATTTAAAAACATTGGGGGACAAAATGCATAAATGGGTGTGTCCACCAGACCCTGTTATTGTAGGAATGCCCAGTAGGAGAATGTAAAACATGCATGACATCTTAACAAATTCAGACAGATTCAGCAAGACAGTAATAAAGTTAAGTCCACAATTATCTGTCCTGGTGTTGTTCTCCAGTCACTTAGCAATGACAACACTAGTCTATTCAGAACATGGTTTGAGATCACATTGGGAAGACAATAGTCTACATTTACCAAACATCTGCATAAGAATGCAGTTCCAGTATCAGTTTGTGTGTTTATGTGGACACATATACATGTATTTATTTGAAAAAGATCACTCTCAATGAGCAAGCACACCAGAGGCCATATTAGTGGAGTTCCTTTCCTCTCCACACCCTACATGTTTAAACAGTTGCTCCAACCAGCTGCTGAAACAAATGGCTGCATTTGCCAGCTACTGCGAGAAGACCAACACAAACAGTGGCACCTCTAGAATAGAAAGTCAGGTGGGGAACAATTAATTCTGTTTGGGCAGCATCCCATTCATCAGTGAAACTACACACAAACCTCAATTAGTTCAACCACAAATGCACCTCATCAACGAAATTTCAAAAAGCATAATCCGGTGTTGTGCCAAGTTGCAGTGAAATGCGTCTCCTGTCGGGAGACTTACTTAGCGGTGGTATTCTGTTGCCTTTACTTTGTGACCAGAGGAACTTAAATACAATCCATTCCAGTATGAATAAAGAAAATAAAGCTTTTACTGAGGGAGGATGACTGTGTGTGTGTTATCTCACTGTTAACTGGGATTAAATTGTCAACATTATTCATTATATTGCATTGCTAGCAGAAGCTAACAGTTACTGTGATGTTTTTGAGTGCCAAGCTGCGTAACAACGCTGATACCATAAACGATATTCACATAAGCTCACGTATGGAAATATTTCATTTTTTATTGGCCCGCTAAAGCGTGTTCTACTGCTCACTTGCATAAACAGACGTTGACAGGCCGGCCCCATACCCACTAATTAAATGAAGACTGCTGAAAGGACTGACCTTAGGCAACACGTTCAGTAGAGACGACCCTGCTCATAAAAACTAAAATTTACTCAAAAGCCAAATGTGAGCAGCATTTTAACCTGAACAACAAAATGCCAACTAACAGACCCTTTTTCAAGCTGTAAGAAATTTTAATTGCAAGAATATAGTCTAAAGGTGGTCTATAGAAAGCAAAATTCCTCTACATGTCATTTTGACCATCCACTGATCAGGAAAAGCTTTTTTTCATTGAAGCTGCAAAGCTACTGTAGCTAATGGACATTCAAATGAATAATGTTCTAACACTGTACATACAAAAAAAGGCTGAATTTTGTCTGCACATATTCCATATACACAAGGTGGCTTTACAAATCAGTCAAAAGAACTGAGAGAATGGGTCTTTAGCTAGGATGTAAAGATGGAAAGAGAGGGAGAAGTGTGAATAGAAGAGTTCTGGAGGGTGGGGCATCAACTTACCACATATAGACTAAAGCCTAAACCTAGGATTTACCAGAAAACCAGAATTAGATGACCTCAGCATGGGTTATAACGATGTAAGAGAGCAGAGAGATAAATGGGTGCCAAACTATGCAAGGCTTTAAAGGTCAGGTAGAGTCATAGAACAGAGATGAACTAATCTAACCTAGGCGTAATGAAGGCGTGCACCAGCATCTTTAGAGATATAGAAGCATAGATTTATCTAAGACATGCGTGTGCTTACTGGGGTGTCATTATATGGATCAGTAACAAATGAACAAGGCCTAGAATAAAAGCTTATTGGCTGATATAGATTTAGAAATACAGCTTTTCGAGTTTTAAGTACTGCAAGAGATGTAGCCTATTGACTTTATACTGTCTACGCTCCACATCATCATAGGACGCCATATTGAACATCGTCACGTGACCTACGCTTTCTTTAAGGCAGCTGCTGCGTTGACCAATCAGGTTTATCAATCAATCATTCAATCAATCAATCAATCATGCAGGCTTTTGACTAGATTAGATGGGTAAAAGATGGCGATGGAAACAAAGGGCAGACAGGCCTCTGTTTTGTGTCCTCCTGACTGAATATAATCAGAAAAATGAGAGTAAGGGTGTGTACACTGAAATAGGTGACTATAGAGGCCCGTTTAAAAAATACTGTACCGTCAGAAGAGACTAAACCATTTTTACGTTCAGGCAGACAGACTCTTTTGTCTTCGCCCTGTTTTTAATGCTAATTCTGAACGTTGTGCTAAAGCAGAGAGTAAAAAAAACACCTCGTCAGCTCTCCTACCTCTCTGTCTCCAGCCAGCTCGGCTTTCCCGAGTCGTCCGTCCACTCCATCCTGTCCAGACCTCGCGGTGGTCCAGCCACCCGCTCCTACATCCTCACGTGCACGTCTATCCCCAGAGAAAGAGCTGGTGAGGTGGTGGTGCGCGCGCTCATGTGGCTGACGGAGCTCGAGAGATGCCGCTGCAGAGTGGGGGGAGCGCGCGGAGGCTGCCTTGTGCTGTGCCCTGCTCGCGCCCCCTCTGGTTCGGTCTGTCCTGCACGAGCTGAGGCGCTCTACTATGTGGATCTGGGCTACACATGACCTGAATTAAGCGCTGAATTAAGATGTCAACATTAGAGCTGTTTAACACAGTTTTCAGGAAATAATCCAGCAGCTGATACATCATAAAGAACAATGTTGTTTCAATGTAATCCATAACATTATCACTGTGACCATAAACACAGTCATGTCAGAACATGACCATCTACATAATACTGGGAGTAATTACTTTTTGCTGGAGCATTCAATGGTGATCCCAGATATTTTCCTCATTGCTCCTGTGCTCATTATACAGCTTAACTGTGGTGTGTTCATTGTGCTGTACCACTCGTCGGAGTCGTTGTTCCCTTCTCATCAATGGCTTGGGAAGCAACGCTGTTATGTGTTTGGGAGGCACTCAATGTACAAAAAGTTCATTCTCAGTACACCTTCACTTCAGCAGCTGTAGAACACCCCACAAAGTTAGAGGTTTCTGAAATGCTAGCACCCTTCACCAGGTACCCTGTTATGATGCCCTTTTAAACAGTAGTAGCATCCTTTACCCTTGATGATGGTTTTCCACTCTGCTACAGCTGACTAGTGTGCTCACTTATTTATACATGCACCAAAAGCCTGTCATGTGGCATCTGTGATCATATTATTTTATATATAATTCCGTATACATGTGAACTTTGTAGTTACAAACTAAGTAGTTTTAGACGATTACAGACTATCTGAGATAGATGGATAAACAAATATTTTATGAACTCTTTATGATGTTTTATATTTCTGCATAAATAAAAACTTATAAATTTTACTTCATATACTATGTATTGTGATGTTCTTTAAATACATGTTGACCACTTACATCTGATTGTTATCATACTAATTGAAAGCAATTTCACCTTCAGATGAACTAATTTTAGAAGAAAGGTGCCCAGTCATACCACCATGCAGTGTGTGTGTGTGTGTGTGTGTGTGTGTGTGTGTGAGAGAGAGCTATGTGTTCTGTGTACATTCACATTTAATGGCCACTAGATGGCATTAGTGATTATAAGCAGCTGGCTACAGTCAGGCTATGTTCACATTGTAGCCTCTATCCAATCTATTTGATTGTGATCAAGTAAATGTTTTTTTACAAATCTAATTCAACACAGATATGTATGATAGGAAGAATTTGTTTAATTGATATTCTTATCGGAAACTTTATTGAGATTCTCTTAAAACTCCAAAAATGAACTTGTTTTTGCTTAGAAATCAACAAAGTGCAATTGCAAAGTGTATTGCTGTTCATAATTTAACTCAGAAAGGTAAACTGTTATAAATGTAATTATATAACATATAATTATATAGTTATATAGTTAATATATTTTATATTCTTTACAGGTGACATTTCAAGCATTGTTTGTTGTGTTGTTGATCAGTTTGACTTATAATCCGAATCTCAGATCATTTCCAGTTTGAGTAAATTACTATTCAAACAGTGTCAACATTAAAAACAAAAAGGCTTTAAATAAGTCACTTGTAATGACAGTTTAGCCTTTTGAATTAAATTCTGAAAACGTTCACATTGTTCTGATGTTTGGAGATGCATCTGCATGTAGAAATCAAAGGACAGTGTATTTACAGCAGATAGAGAATGTGACAGAAGTGTTTAAGTGTTTTTCCCAAATGCTACGCGTGGTCCAGTGCGTGGAGGCCGTGGTTCATCTGAAATGACCCAGATAGCCGGGGTGCGGGTGTTGCCCTCCATGTCCACTTTGATCTCCTCTGCTCGGGCCAGCTCCTCCAACTCCGGGCTGGTCTCCGGGCACCAGTCTGCCATGAACTTATCCCTCGCCTCCAAGAAGTTTACTTGCACATCCTCTGGCTGCTCTCCAAACAGCCAGTCTAACATGAGTGAAATGAGGAGGGAAGGCTGGTTACCTGTACAGTACTGATTGAGGTTTGATTTGTTCTTTTTTCTGCTTCTGATTTTCAGAATTCTAGCTTGACTTTTTTGCTGAAAACAGTTAAACGCTACTCTGTTTGTAATGTATCACTGAGCAACTATAAACTACAGTTTATTCTTGAGAAAATAGCTTTATAATATTACTAATATTATACAAGTGCTGTGTAATAATAATGAAAAAAATGTCAACATTTGAAAAGGTAAATAAACACAGTATAAAACACACCTACAAACCTAATTAAAACAAACTTTAATTACATTATATGAATATATAAATATGTAAATTTTAAAATTACTTTTATCTAAAATCACACAAGTTTTAACATTTTATTTGAAGCTTTAATTTAATATACTATCTACAAACATATTGTTTAAATTTGACACTGCGTTTCGCTGCAGTTTGCTGTATCTTACTGACAAGTGAAGAGTTCTGTATGGATTACAAAAATGACATTTGAAAAAGAACAGACATGGAAGGATGATTAGGGTCTAAATGCATTTTCTTGTTATCTTTTTCTTTTTCCTTTTTTGCATATCGTATAAAATTTACCTTAAAGCCATTACATGTAACTTAAGACCAATATGCTCAGCTCTTTTGACATCACTGTGAAAACAGATAATATGGTTTAGAGCTGAATTTAAAATCTTTAAATGTTGTAAAAACACAGCTCATCTAGGTGAATGGGTTTGGTGGTGAAATAGGTTTACCAGAGTAACAAAAGTACTGGTTTTCATGAATACAATAGAGATTAATTGTGTAATAAATGTCTAAATTGCTCCAACAACTTTTTGGCTGCAGCTGTAAACATTTTTATATTTGTTCAAGATGAAACTGTAATTTTTTGGAAATGTGTCTGTGTTCTGTCAAGCAAACATTTAGCCATAAAGATGAGGAGTGTTTTTAATTTAGCCAGATTAACCACTAGTAAACTTTGGTATTGAATTCAAAACTCTGGTATTGTGACATCCCTACACAGTAAATCTGCCAGTGTTAAATCAACACTATTAGAGTTAAATTAACACTGGGAGTGTTACATTTTGACACCCTCAGTGTTAATTTTACTCTAATAGTGTTGATTTAATACTGGCATATTTACTGTGTACATCCCTACAAGGCCATGTTACATTAGATTATTTCCAGTTAACTTTGAAAATATTTGAATTGACAGAACATTAGCCAAAGTTATGGGAACAGATGAAATTTGCTTACTAGGTTTTGCACTGAAGCTATGAGGCTAAAGTAACTTTCAAGCAATAAAAGCTGATGCTTGTTAGCATCAAGCATCAAAAAAAATCTAAGACTTGATTAGCAGTGAGAGTTCAAACTGTAGAGCAAAGAGACACATTAGCTATCTTAGATTACTTCACAACTAATCCAAGGCATGTGTTTGATGGTTTAGGCACAATGTTGGGTATTATCTTCTATTTTTGTTAGTACCATTAGCTCAATTAATGAGAAAATCTATTTTTTAAAAACTGCTACAGCAGTAAGACTTACCTGCAAAGTCATGAATCAGGTCTTTGATCAAGTGTCCTATGATGGCGTACAGGGTCATGATGATGACGATGGTGGCGAGGACCATATATAGGACATGAATGGGCATGTGGATGGCATCTCGAGCAGGTGGGATATAGCTTTTAAAGAACACTTCATCTTCAACTGGAGGTTTGGGTGCTAATGGCTCACGAGGACCTGCCATGATGTAGCGGTGAGGAGAAGGGTGGAGGTCAGGGAGGCCTTTACTGACCTGGACAGGGTGAGCCTTTTACAGCATTGCAGTATTCTGCCATAGATATATTAGCACATAATAGGTTAAGTCATATTTTTAACAAGACCAAAGAATAGCAACTGTAGGGTCATCTTTAAGCCATTATGTCTATCACTGTCAAATCAAAATCATCTCCATTTTTATTCTTTTTTGAGCACAGCAGCTGTCCTTTTCACTGAATGAAGTAATAGAAACACTATTTAAGCAGCAATAAAAAGCTCTTTGCATGAGTGAACAGTAAATAGTAGATCAGGAAAGCTCTCAGCATTGTGGAGGACCCACCACATCCATCATCACGTTTCTGACCATAGGTCTGCTGTTGACCATCATTTATTAGGGTGGTAAGTCCAATCTCATAGTAACACTGACTTGTAATGGTGTGGTAATGTAATGGCATGTTGAATGTAATGTCAGGGTGCTTATTTGTGTGTATCAGATGCAGCATTGCTGGTGTTACTACGCTAGATTGAAGGTTGTCCACCAAACAAAAACATCCTTCTGTTCAGAAACTGACCACTGATGAAGAGATAGAGTGATGGCTAACACACATTAAACATGAACAGAAGCTACAGTCTCTTAACTGTACACCAGCAAGTAGAAATACAGGATAGATATAAAGTAGCTGCTGAGCAAAAGCAAACCCATAGTCGAGTGAAACTAATAGCCCAGTACATACCTTAATGAAAATATTCCAGTAATAATGCCAGTCTTCTTGGGCAAGTGACATGTTATCGCAATTGGTACCCCTTCATCAGCATTCTCTTCCTCTTCTACATGAATTTAACCCAAATATGTTAATTAACGAGCCCAGCATTGTTTAGTGCTCCATGCTTACTGCTTGCAGAGGACCTAGCCTCGTGATTGGCTAAGAACCTCAAGGTCAAAAGGCTTAGTTACATATATTATCCTTCAGCAGGTGTGGCTTAACATTTAGGACTGATAGATTAGGATGTGAAGCAGGGTTGCAAGGATGTATCAACTTATTATTGTCATGTGTAAGAGTCTCAGAGTTTTTCATGATGGTATAAAAGGGGACATTCTAAAATGTGTAATATGAATAAAACTTCACATGAATTTATGTACTAAACCAATGACCTCATTGATTATGGCCCATATGTAATCTCTACTGCTGAATTGATGAGCCTGTGGTCCAAAAGAAAAGCACCACATTGATGATAAGCTTTTTTATTTCAATTTAAACCCATTATATGGAAATACATTTTTGAATTGGTTACTTTTCTTTTGGATCACAGATTCATAATTATAGCTGAAGGGAGTTCTTATGAGTAGTAGTAAATGAGAGTCGTTTGGTGTTCCTAGGTCATTATTTTTACATGCTACGTCATCAAGCCCTTGTGTACTGAGTAGATGCACCAGTCACGTGATTCCACAGCCCTGGTTCCCCATCTCATGTCTGATTACTTTTGGTTTATATCTTCCCTCTTGTGTTACAGTCCTTGTTGGTCATTACATTGTCTTCAAGTGCAACATCATCAAGTTTAAGTGCGCAACCAAGATTTTCTGTTTAATAATGAGGTTTTATCACCCTGTGCATCTGAGTCCTCCATCCCTTTCTAACATTCAGTAGTGATGTTAAATGCTTTGCACAACATCCATTTCACAATTACAGAACATGGCCTGTATTACTAGGGGCCAATATTTACCAATATTTAAAGGAAAATAAAATTCCAGACTTTTTAAGGGCCCTCGCCCCACTTGGGGCCCTGGTAACTCAGTCCCACTTTCCTCCCCACTACCACGTCCCTGTGTATTACCATTTAGTAATAGCTTATCATACAAAATTATTCTCAATCTAGAAGTGAAATTGTAATCCTGCTGTTTGTTCGTCACCTTTAAATGAACTTCATATACTTAGATCATATAATCTTATACAACAATTAAATCTGTGCTACTTATGGAACCTCAATAACCTTTATCCACTTTCCCTGACCCTGAACCTGTCCTTAAGCTTTCTGTACTGTTCCAGGCATTAGTAGTGGATAAAGAGATGATTCAGACACAACACGAGGAGTCAGTGTATTTGTTTATTGAGAAGCTTAACCAGCCTTGACCAGAAGTGTCACATAGAACAAGAAGTCTTTTACAAAGAGGTCATCTACAAGCTAGAACCCTGACCCAATACATTCTAGCACTGTTCAATAGAACAGATGCATAGAATTAGTTAAATAAACTTCAGGAATTCAGTTATACAGAAATGAGTTATATAGAACTACAGTCTTATAACTCTACAACTGTATGACAACAAATGTAACAGATAAACATCTTTGTGTCAGTGTAACACATCATTCTGAATGAATTACTGAGATGTATTGTTGATACCATGCTTTTGCTACAACAAAAATTGAGCTGTACTGCAATTTAAAGGTACAATAAGGAATTTTTCAATATTACCTAATGTAGGTTTATAATGTTGGACTTGAAAGTACAGTCAAATACAATGTCTGGCAGGCTGCTGGCCTAGAAAATACATTTCTTTCCTACAGTGTCCAGTCTGACAATGTCCAGCCATGTACACAACAGCAACATAATATGCAAAAGGTAAAATTCTTCTTATTGTACCTTTAAACATGTTAAGCTCTATAGAATTGTATTCAAATGAGAAATGAATAATAAAAAATAAAAACAGGGTTGGATTTGAAGTTTATAGGGAAGTAATATATGGTACTGAGATTGATATTTCATTAGTAACAGGGCATGAGCCTCTCTTCTGATTAAAGAAGCCAGCCTGGCCAGGATGTTGGTTAGCGCAGGGGAAGGAAACAACAGAGCATCTCTGCAAGCCTGGCAGCAACCCAGTTGCTTCCTCTTTAGCCTGCATTTCTCCACTCATCCTCCTTCCTTTCTCTTCATCGTCATCCTCACTGTCATCATCGTCATCATCATTTTCTCCTTTGCGAGAGCCTCTTTCTGCATCCTCCACTTCAGTTTTAGGACCAAGGACCCAATCTAAAAAGAAGGTAAGAGGAAAATTTAGCTTTGTAGGTTCGTTCACAGCGTACAGTTGCAAAGTTGGACAACTTTTACAGAATGGTAAGAAAATTCAGTGTATGATGCTACAAATGTGAAGTTTCCTGTGTGAAATGTTATACTATCAAGATTGTGTACATTGTTGTAGCTAATTAGCCATTAGCAGAAGCTTAGCAATAACAAATGTTTAAATTTTGTGTTTATACACCAACAAAAACTACATTGGATTTAGAGACATAATGTTTGAAACTGATGCACAAAATATTTGACATAAATTCTATTAAATTTTTGATACCATTCAGTAAAATTTGTCCAGCCTCACTTTGTCTACACAACTTTACAATTTTACTGGATTTCTCAATGAGACATGTAGATTCTCACAGCACTTGCCATTTGATTCTGGATCAAGGATCTCCAGGGAGAACAACATGATGATGTTAAGTGTTTCTTTATTAGAAAGCACAATGAAACCCATTTAAAATAAAAAACCACTCCACAGAATACAGATGGGTACAAATGGACTGGAGAATTGTCTTGAACCATCACTTCACACTTGGGATGTGATTCAAAAGGGGGCTCCACTTCACAGAAACAAAGAACACACGGTATATATCACACCAAGCTACCTGCCAGGTCATGCATTAGGTCATTAATGAGGTGGCCCACTATGGCATAGGTGGCCACCACCACCAGCACTACCCCAGCCAGCACATAAAGGATGTTGCGTGGTAGAGTGATGGCATCACGTGCTGGAGGTTTGTAATCCACGAAGTATACCGCATCTCTGTTTTGGGCCTGGAGGAGGTTTCGAGAGCCAGGATGCAGGGCTGTGATGTTCCACATCATATCTTCTCCACTGCTAGCCATTGTTCTGGGCTATCCTTATGGTTATGCACAGAACTATTCTGTATGGACAGGAAGAAGTCCACCATGGTTATGTTATAAAGGCCACATCTGTAAAACATCACGGACTATAATAGTAAAATTGCAAAACTGTTGACTCAATCTGCAAATGGCCATTGATTTCTCATCTTTAACTGAGTAAAGGGATAAATGTCAATATGATGGTGGTAATTGACTAATCTAAACCTCAGGTTCTTAACTGGCCTGCAAGATGTGGTTCAGACCATGAAAACTGGTCAGTGATGAGTTCATTGGGAAAAATAGACCCACAAGGAAGTCTGTCAAGCTTTGCAGACTGAAAAATCAAGTTCAGGGTGGATTATAGAGGCAGCAGAATGGGCTGAAACATGGAAAGAAAAAAAAGAAGCTTAGGCCTGTTTTAATCAAAACTTTCATATTTGTCCATGTGTAGCACATCCCTGCTCTGCCTGTGTTGTTAATTCTGCCTGTAGGAGAAACAAGGGCACAGAAGGCCATTAGAATGGGATGTTCTCATGGACAAGAAAGAAGGAACATGTAGAAGAATGGGTAAAGGAATGGCAGATGGATGATGGGATCTGCATCAGAACATTGTAGAATGTCCATCTCCTACTGAACGAAACATATTACTGTGTGTGTGTGTGTGTGTATACCAAAAATAAACAGAATATATTGTAATATGTGGTGATTATGGATGGTCTGTGCTTGTACCAGGAAAATATGAACAGCAATGTCAATGAAACTGTCAGTGAAATAAACCATTTTTAAAATGATGTATTTCAACATGGTTCTCTTGTCAAAGAAAGAAGAACCTTTGGTTCTCAAAAGAACGTTTCAGTGGAATAATCATTAAAGGCATAATGCAGAATTGCTCAGTCAATCTCTATGAACAAGCATTTATAGACATTTCCCTGTATCGTTATGGTCTATAAAATAATGGACATCTTTCAAAGAAGTTTGTTTTATTTTGTTTACCTGATTTTTTACCTGATTTTCTCCGATAATAGCCAATCAACCCACCCATATGTTGACTCTCCCTATCACTTGTAATGTATCTGACACTAGGAGGGTGAAGACTAACACAGGCCTCCTCTGATGCATGTAAAGTCAAGCTCCGCCTCTTTTCAAACTGCTACCGATACATCGCCACCAGGCAGCCAACGCACTTGGAGGAAAGCACAGGATCCTCAGCTCTGGTGGATTGCCTGGCAGACACCTGAGCCAGCCAACATTACTTAGTAGTGCGGTAAAGAGAGTGCCATTTTAACTGCCTTATATATATATATATATATATAGAGGTTAAGTTTAAATTTCTTGAAACAACCATCCATTTAAAGGCTTTTCATGAAACCAAAAGTGTTTCTTCTATAGCATAAGCCCAAAAGAACATTTTTAAGAGCATAGTTCAAGAAAGAGCAGCATAGTTCATGCTCTTACCTTAATGCATTACATGATCCTTCATTTTGCAGGTGGCGTTGGTCTACAAGCAGCTGTTTAGAAGCAAAAGACTTTTCCCTACAGCTATGCTCCTCCATGAGGAGATCTAATTGCTCCATGTTCTGACTGCAGGCTGCTTGGCAGCACACGCTTATGCTGGTGCAACTGCATTTTCTGGGATTTCTTCCACTCTCATAGCCTCGCTCATCATAAAGGTCCACTCCACCACTGTGATCAGGGTGTTGACCGTTACAATCCCAATCATTATAGGATGCAGCATAACTGCCCTGTAGACGGAGGAGCTGTAGGAGTAGAATGATGGTAGAGAGAGAGGTTTCTTACAACTTTTCGTGAGGAGCCAAGCTATGTGTGATGAATCTCTGTTCGGGCTCTGCTATATATCTTGCTGGTAATCCTGGGGGGCACCCTCAACACCCTCGTCATAAGCTCCTCAAAAAATAATCTATGTTGCATAAGGGCTTGAATTAACAGTGCACCGATAGCACTTCTGAATATCATCACAATGACCAGAGTGTCTTGACCTAGTAATATCTGTGTCACAAACATATTCTCCAATATCATTACATCATTATGGCTACACTGCAACACAACTTAGATTACGGTTCCAGCATGGTCCTATAGAGCGATGTAACAACAATAATCTGCCGTACATACTGTTAACTACTAGAACTTTGGTTATCGTTTGCCATGGTTATCCTACAATTCGGTTATGGTCTACTTTTATGTGAGAAAATTTTGATTCAGTTATCATTCATTGACCCAGTTTTCATAAGCATGCCCACATGAGTCGCTGCTACTTTCACAAAAACAAGGCATTCAGCCATGTGCTTGGTGTTCATTCTGGCTTTGTTTCTTGTGGTTAACGTTCAAAACAAACTAAAACACGTCACACTAAAGCGATGGCACACAGCACTACCGCCTGAAAACAGGTGCAAAAACAAATAACAGCACTTAAGGATATTCGGACTAATGACGAAAACGGAGGTTCCGCTGTATGTGTGTGTGTGTGTATATGTATATATGTATGTATGTATGTACTGTATGTAACCAAGTATATACAGTGGTAACCCTACTTACGAGCATCCCTACTAACGAGTATTCCAGGTAACGAGTCGAGATCTCGGAATATTTTTGTTCCAGGTAACGAGTAATATTCCAGCTAACGAGTAGCGTAAATTTCTTCAAGTATGCCAAACTGCTAGGGGCGCTGCGGTCGTAGCATTTCCTAGATGCTAGCGTAGAAGAAGAGGTCAGTCAATACTTTTGACCGCTGTTCAGTAAAAGTGAAAGTGCTAGTGAAAGCGACACAAAGACAGCAAAAGGTAGTGAACAAGAAAGTTAGATACATTTTACTTTTACTTTTCATATGATAAGTGTAACCATGCAGCCGCCAGCCTACATGAGCACCGTCGGTCTCCCTCTCATTAGCGGCCAGCCTACACGAGCGTCGTCGTCGTCACGTTTATGCTTTAAAAAACCCATATAAACACATTATTTAGCATATTAAAGTATACTGTATATTGGCCGGCTGACACAGATTAATCAGTTTTACATGTATTCTTATGGGGAAAATGCATCCAGCTAACGAGCAAACCAGCTAACGAGCTCGGCTCCTGCACGGATTAAACTCGTAAGTAGGGTTACCACTGTATATATATATATATATATATATATATATATATATATATATGCATTTATACAATAATATCAATCAAAGCGAAGTAGGTGTTGTAACAGGTGATCAAGTTAGGCAACGCTGTTCCAAATTTGAAGACCTGTCAGTGTTAATCATACTATTAATCAAATAGCCCATAGATTATTTTGATGATTCATTCAGCATCCATCCATTATGTTAACAGCGTAATCCAGTTCAGGGTCATAGCAATACAGTAAATCTGCCAGTGTTAAATCAACACTATTAGAGTTAAATTAATACTGAGAGTCACTATATAGACTCTAATAGTGTTGATTTAACACTGGCAGATTAACTGTGAAGTCCCTGTACCGTGGTGAGTCCCCTTCACTGAGCACCTGGCAGCGCATTCCACTATTTTAGCAAAATCCAGCACTGGGAACACACAGACATACACACTTTCATACCAGGAAAATTTAGAGTGACATACATATTTTTGGACTGTAGGAGGAATCCAGGGACCCCATAGAAACCCACACCGACACAAGGACACTGAAATTACCCCCAAAATAGGGAATTGAACCCAAGAGATGAACATGCTAACAACCAAGCTACTATGCCACCCTGACTTAACATATACAGTGCCACATGAAAAATGAGAATATTGCTAAATGATTAATTGTTAATAGTTAATAATATTTAATTGTTAATAATTTTGCTGATATCAACATTGATGTGGGCACAGCTGGACAACATCCAACATTTATTAGTGGCCCAAATGTTGCATGACACAATAGCATAGAACTGGGACAGATGTGGTTGCCAGAGCCCAAGTGAAGTGGTGCTTGAAAGTTTGTGAACCCTTTAGAATTTTTTATATTTCTGCATAAAGACGACCTAAAATATCATCATATTTTCCTAAAAGTAGATAAAGAGAACCTAGTTAAACAAATGAGACCCAAATATTATACTTGGTTATTTATTTATTGAGCGAAATGATCCGATATGTCATATTTGTGAGAGGTAAAAGTATGTGAACCTCTAGGATTAGCAGTTAATATGAAGGTGAAATTAGAGTCAGGTGTCTTCAATCAGTGGGATGACAATGAGGTGTAAGTGTTCACCCTGTTTTATTTAAAGAACAAAGATCTATTAAAGTCTGCACTTCACAACACATGTTTGTGGAAGTGTATCATGGAGAACAAATAAAAGAGATTTGTGAGGAGCTCAGAAAAAGAGTTGTTGATGCTCATCAGAATGGAAAAGGTCAAAAAACCATCTCTAAAGAGTTTGGACTCCACCAATCCACAGTCAGACAGATTGTGTACAAATGGAGGAAATTCATGCCCACTGTTACCCTCCTCAGGAGTGGACCAACAAAGATCACTCCAAGAGCAAGGCGTGTAATAGTCAGCGAGGTCACAAGGGACCCCAGAGTAACTTCTAAGTAACTGAAGGCCTCTCTCACATTGGCTAATGTTAATGTTCATGAGTCCACCATCAGGAGAACACTGAACAACAATGGTGTGCATGGTAGGGTTGTAAGGAGAAAGCCACTGCTCTCCAAAAAGAACATTGCTGCTCGTCTGCAGTTTGCTAAAGATCATGTGAACAAGCCAGAAGACTATTGGAGGAATGTTTTGTGGACAGATGAGACCAAAACAGAACTTTTTGGTTTAAATGAAAAGTGTTATGTTTGGAGAAATGAAAACACTGTATTTCACCATAAGAACCATATCTCTCTGTGAAACATGGTGGTGGTATCAGGTTTGTGCCTGTTTTGCTGCATCTGGACCAGGATGGCTTGCCATCATTGATGGAACAATGAATTATGAATTATATCAGAGAATTCTAAAGAAAATGTCAGGACATCTGTCCATGAACTGAATCTCAAGAGAAGGTGGGTCATGCAGCAAGACAACGACCCTAAACACACAAGTCGTTCTACTAAAGAACGTTTAAAGAACAGTTACCAGAAACGTTTAGTTACAGTTATTGCTGTAAAGGAGAGTCACACCAGATACTGAAAGCAAAGGTTCACATAATTTTGTCTCTCACAAATATGTCATATTGGATCATTTTCCTCAATAAATAAATGAAATATAATATTTGTGTCTTATTAGTTTAACTGGGTTCTCTTTATCTACTTTTAGGACTTGTGTGAAAGTCTGATGATGTTTTAGGTCATAATTATGCAGAAATATAGAAAATTATAAAGGGTTCACAAACTTTCAAGCACCATTGTAACTGATACACTGTCTAAAGCTTTAGGAAGTGGTCATTCATAGCTGCCTGTTTCACTATATTTTATTTATTTTTTATACTTTTCTTAAACATAAATTTCCTTATTTTCAGAAATGTTATATTTAATATAGAAAAACTAAACATTGTATGAAGAAGTCATAAGAGTCCTGGAGTAAATAATAAAATTCACACACACACACACACACACACACACACACACACACACACACACACACACACACACACACACACACACACACACACACACACACACACACGGGTCACTACAAATGGTACTTAAGACTGTCTTACGCATTACTAAACAGTTTGTCTGCCAGATAATCTGTTCTCATAAGCAGCCCTTTTACTCATTACCTTAATTGGTATTTAGACCTTCACTAAGTGCTAACACAAGACTTTTTAAAGTAAGGCTCTTATTGGCTACTTCACATGAATACCAGTTGTGCATGAGGATGCTTAATTACAGCTTAGTTAATACCATCATACTGAGTTGCAT
>BRDA01005078.1:172739-185261 GCA_036984385.1 Crenuchus spilurus
TATGATTTCAGTAGATTTAATACTTATTTGTGTAGACATTAATAAATCATTTGTTTTGTTCACAATTTGTTTGGTCTTATACAAATATAAACTGTAAGAAGTGTCATTTTGTTTACTAAATAATTACAGATGTGTTTATTCATAATTTAGATGACTTTAGTATTAATCTACAATGCAGAACATTTTAAATAATGAAAAAACACTGAATGTCCAGAAGGTGTGTTCATTTAAGTCTTCAACATATCAGGTGATAGAATTTACAAGTCTTATATTAAACTAAATGATTAATTAGTACAATTCTGTGGAAAAAAATCTTCACAATTCTTCACTAGTGTTAAGATGTGCAAGACAAGTATATTTTCCACCACGACCTTGTTAATTCTTGTAGTTGCTATTATTATTATTATTATTATTATTAATAATACTAATAATAATAATAATAATAATTATTATTATTATTATTATTATTATTATTATTGGAACAAATATTTACGACTGCCACAATTCTGTAATGTTTCAAATATTGCGTTAGTTCACACTAAAAAAATATGAATAGGTTTATAATCTGTTAGGGATTATGAATTAGCATGTGTTTGCTATGATATGATCCTTATTGTAACCATGAGCTGGTGATGATGAAGGACATTGAAACTAAGGTGAAATGATGAAATAATGCACCACATCAGCAGGACATTTAAAACAACAGGACAATCTACTGTATTAGTATATCTACTAATATAAGCTTTGCTAGAATGTTCAATGCTGTTCACATCATTATTGCCAGTGTTTTATTATGAATTAAGAAAAAAAAAAATTAATTACCTGTATATGAGTTCTGACTGCACAAGGTCTTGAGATCAAAATCTTTGAAGCTGGTCAATAATGACTTTGAAGAAAAAAGAACTAGAGAACCACTAAGAAGCACTAACTAACCACTGGAGAGAGCTCAGCTAAAGCTACATGATGCTCAGAATCCTATGCCGGAGACACTTTGCTGGGCTTGGTGGTCTTGCTGGGCTCGTCCTCGTACTCTTTGAAGAATGAGTTGGCCAGAAGTAAGGTCCAGAAGATCACGGACATGGACGTGTTGACGACGACGATGCCAATCATTAAGGGATGGATCATTTTGACAGCCTGCGTGAGCAGGGATGCCAGTGTCAGTGTCCTATGTGTGTGTATGTGTGTCACTCTTTCTATCCCTGCCACCCTCCCTCTCTCAATCCTTACTTATTTCCTTGCCTGTTATAATTCTCCCTCGCTCTAGAAAGCTAATCCTCCTAGCAGCCAACTCCATGCATCATAACTAGAATGACGGTCAGTCGGGAGGTCAGCGCCACAGGTCAGACATGTAACCACTGCACAGTCTTACAAATAACACTTTCTGGCATGTAAGTCATGCAATGCGATACACTGATGTGTGTCTAGTACTGATACAAGCAAACAATGCCAGACTCTGGCCCTCACTTCCCCACCTCCTCTCTAGTCCATCAGCGGTCACAGAACACTGTTGGCTGGGTATATTCTGTTGGTGGACTATTCTCTGTCCAGCAGTGGCATTGATGTGTTTAAACACAAATGCAGCTCTGCTGTATCTGACCCACTCAGCCCAGTGTAACACACACTAACACACCACCACCACATCAGTGTCACTGCTGAGAATGATCCACCATCAAAGCAATATCTGCTCTGTGAGGGCCCTGATCATTGAATAACAAGGTGAAAGGAGGTTAAAGTACACAGAGAAGCAGATGAACTACAGTCTGTAATTGTAGACCAACAAAGTTTTATTTATTTTTTTATTTTAGTTGTGATTTTATGAAATAATAAAAATAAATGCCATCTGTCTATATCAGTGGTTCTTAACCTTTTTTGAGGCACCGAAGCCACCAGTTTCATATGTGCATTCACTGAACCCTTCTTTAGTGATAAATAAAATATGATTTTTTTTTCCAAATTCAAGACGTTTTTTTTACTGGTGCACAAAATGAGCCGTGCATGAACATCACCTTGCTCAAAGAACAAAACCAACACATTGCATGAACTCACAACAAATTACGGTATTACTTTATTCTGGTCCTGAAAAAAATATTTAGGCCTCATAAAAGAATTTCAGCCCCCCCCCCCAATATTTTTTACCATTTTACTAATTAAAAATTTATTTGGATTTTTAAAAAGAATTTAACATTTTTTAATAACTTAATTTTTTAAATTTTAAATTTAATTTGTTTTTGGCCAAGCGGGGCGTGTCATCACAACTTTACAAAAATGTGTTTACCTCCATGGCAGAGGCTCCTCCGAACCCCCGAGACTGACTCATCGAACCCCAAGGGTTCGATAGAACCCAGGTTAAGAATCACTGGTCTATATATAACTATTGCCTCTTCTGAAGAATCCTGAAGTGGCCAATGGGGCAACATTATATATAATAAATACACTGTAATGACACATATTACAAAATTTACATTTTATGGCATTTTAAAATGATATTAAAACTATAAGTACAATGGTATTTTCTCAACATTTTACAAATCATGTCATTTTTTAGTTGTATCAGTGATATGCACAATATACCCAGACACACAGGTGACGACATGTCTTATTACAGTAATAAAAATACTGTCATATTACCTGTCTCACCTTTAACTTCACCCCTTTAAAAAGAAAAAAAGAATAATAGAGAAAACAATCAAATCAAGACGTGTTTTCTATTTTTAATAAAGATCACGGGTCAAGCAAACTTTAAGAGTTAACTGCTAGTGCATCTCCAAAAATGAACATATTCTGAAAAAATTAATTTGTGTAAAAAGGTAAACTGTTATAAATTTTAAATTCATTACATGTAAAGTGACATATTTCAAGCCTTTTTTGTGTTGTAAAATAAAAAGGTCTGAAATAGTCACTTTATAATGAATATACAATATAAGTTTAGCTTTTTGAATAAAATGATGCAAAAAATTTACTTTTTACATGATATTCATTTTTTTATTACTGTAGGTTAGACTTATAGTCTAGTGTAAAAGTAAAAAGCACAATTAAGACACTAAATATGTTGGCAGACTGGTTATATCTGGAATACTGGGAATCTGAGCTTGATCTTGCCATTCAATGAGTATTCAATCTTTTACATTATTTGGTATAATTTAGGTATTTTTTTTAAACATTCACAAACTCAATTTACTGATTTTTCTTTAAAGAACCACGTAATCACACCAAAGAAGCCTTTCAAAAACACCAATAAAGAAGAAGACAGAACATTCTAGAGAAACAATATCCATATGGTCACGAGTGGAAATCACCTTTGATGGCACTTAATAGTAATAATGATAACAATACAAATAACTAAATGTCAAATCCACCAAATATCTCAACGACACATCAAAATCAAACACTTTGACCCTGATGAGTCTGGTGAGATTCCTTCTAAACAACAGGGCATGTCTATATATACAATATAATCCTCAACATAATCTTAACCCAGACTATAACTCCATTCTTAATCTAAATCTCCACGAGCACAGCTGCCACAGCGTAACAGCACAAACAGGACAGAAGTGTGTTGGCTTGGTAAGACATCTGTGTCACAAGTTTCTGGGTAACCTACACGAGTCTAGACTTACAGGTCACCTCAATGGAGTCAGGAAACTTAGATCTACAGAATTTAGAGCTCTGACACAGAGCTGGTTTGATAGGTCAGACAAACATCAATAACAATTTTAATCTTAATTTTAGTAAAGAATATGGCATCACAGGTGAAGGCACTGAAACTAAAGACAGCAGAAGTGGTATAAGCACAATCTACAAATTTAATACAAACATCTTTAAAAGCATAACAGAATTGTTCATAAGGACAAAAAGGTGAAACTTGCACAGGGATGTGCAACAGCAACAGTACATTTTTGAATTTGCAGTTCAATGGATTGTCCACCAGAGAGCGCTACAGAATCCAGGTCCAGCTGCACTTTGGCTCGTTTTGAAACTTCTGTAAGGTACTAGTGTATCCCCAAAAGATTTGAGTTTCATAAAAAAGTCAAATTCATGATTTAACTCTGAATTAAATTCACAGTTCAGAATTTAATTCAAAAAGTAAACTGTCATATATTATATATTCATTACATGTGACATATTTCAAGTTTTTTTTATTTAAATGTTGATACCGTTTGAATAGCGAAAGGGCAAAATCACTGACCCGTATGCAAATACAGAGAATTTGACAAATGCATTTAAGCCATCCATGCAGTGAACGCACACACACACACACACACACACACACACACTTTCAGGCAGTTAGCACAAGTGCCAGAAGTCGTGGGCAGCTGCTATCCACAGTGCCCAGGTAGCAGTTGGGAGTTAGGTCCCTTGCTCAAGGACACTTCAGTCATGCCCTGCCCGGAGGTCAAACTGGCAACCTTTCAGTCACAAGACCAGATCCCTAATAACCAGGCCAGGCGAAAGTAATTTAGCAATTTACCCAAACTCGACGATTTCTGATTTTCATGAGCTACAAGACGTAGTGATCAACAGTAAAATAAAAAAAGGATTGAAATACATCACTTTACATGTAATGAATAAAATTAATTAATACATGTAATGAAATTATTTATTAATTAACTTTTTGATGATATTTTTTGATGTAGCACTATTTTTGCTACTTAAGCGTTCTGTGAGGAATGTGGTCAGACTCTGTAGAAAATCTGACCAGAATGATAATTTTATAAGAAAATAAATAAATAATTAAAAAAAACACTCAACATTTGTTTGTCACATAAAATTTGCCTTTTCAAAATGTACATTGATCCATCACTCATGAGGATGGCAAGATTCATACAATACAGAGTTTACTGCCATTTTCAAATGTTTTTTTTTTTTAGAAAACTACAGTAAATTATGATACATAGTTTATTTTTAGGTACACCTAACTTTCAGGTTAACTCATTGGCCATTTATTGTAACAATAAACCACAAATCACAAAAACAGCACCATTCACCAAAATAGAAAAAATAAGTAACAAACCTCAGAAAATATTCAAATACGACCTTTATAGGTTAACAGCTATTGACTGTAGTCTTTCTACTGATACAACACATCAGCCCACTCTATACTCTCCACCACTGACTAGATATCACTTAGGTGGCCATATGTTATTATAATTAAGCAGACAGTAAACAAATGCAGTCTTTTAAAATCAAAGCACCACTGTTGTGCCTGATACATTCATACTAGTTACACATATTCTACCATTCTAACTACCATGATTAATCAACCAGTGTGGTCAGAATGGTGGCCAATTTCCAATGATGGGTTGAGTACGGGGCTGAAAAGGCAACAGATGGGCTACAATCTGTAACTATATTATCATCTTCAATGTACATGTACAGAGTAAGCCTACCAAATAAAACTGCCAATGAGCGTACAACAGTAGGTGTTTATAATAAACTGGCAACACTGTATACTGTTTAGTAGGGATACTAAAATTCTGTGGGCTGATTTCAATTGTTTTCTTGCATATATCTGCTTATGCCAATAAATATGTTTATAAAATGTAGAATATGGGACTACATCCATAATTAGCATTATAGATAACTGAAGCTGTATTTCTACATGAGCATCCAGTAAAAAATCTCAACTAAAAAGACACACAGTAGCCCAGCATCCAAGTCTTCTGTGAATTAATAAATGCATCATTAATTACGCATTAAATATAAATATAAGTGTGGTGTCAATAATTTAAATAATAATCTGTTGATATCTTTATTCTTGATTCTGATATCACTGTGCATTCCTACTGTTTAGTATCAGTGCATCAGTACATGGAATACATCTGTACTATTTCTGCTGCTCTTGTTGGTTCTGCTGATTCTCTTGTTGTAGGAAGTATTCGCAGTAGAGTGCTCGCACCTCCTCCCCAGAAGGATTGTCTCCTGAGGCCGGCGCCTCATCAGCTGGTTGCGGGTTGTCCTCCTGCTTCACAGCCTGCACCCACTCATCCACGAACGTGTCCCCGTGCACTTCGCACACGTTGTGAAGAATGCAGCATGCTAGGATCATGGTCGGCACCACATCCATATGGCAGTCGTTTCTTTTCAGGAGGCACTGCCAGCGCGCCCTAAGCCTGAGGAAGGCATCATCCACCACACTACGGGCTCTCTCCAGGCGCCGGTTGAAAGCTCTCTGTCCAGAAGTCAGACCCTCTGACTCAGGGTAGCCCTTCAGAAGCCAGCTTTGGAGAGGATACCCAGCATCTCCCAGCATAAGGTAGCCCAAGGGCTTGCCCATGAAATTCCGAGGTGGTGGGTCACGAGGGGAAAGGCCGCCTTCGCACGCCATGGCCCACAGTGTGGAGTTCTGCAGGATGGCGGCATGTTCTGTGCCACCGGGAAAGCCAGCACACACATCCCAGAATTGGCCGAGGCCATCCACCACACCCTGAGTGACCACAGAGAGCCAGCCACGGCTGTTCCAGTAGCTGTCAGCATTGCCAGTCGGTGCAATAATGGGCACGTGGAGGCTGCCCAGCACACCTACACAATGTGGGAATCCCCAGCGAGTACTAAAGAGACGGGCAGCATCTTCTAGTTCCTGCTGGCTGGGTGTACGAAGGTAAAGTGGGCGAAGCATGACCGCGATAGCATGGCACACCTCACGCACACATTTGCAGACAGTGGATCGCCCAACACCAAACAGTGAGCTGATGGTGCGATATTCCACATTTGAGGCCAAACGCCACAAGGCCACAGCCACACGTTTCTCCAGAGGCAACGCCGGCCGCAGGCAGGTGTCTTGCCGAGTGAGACGTGGTTTCAACTTCCCACACAAGAGAAAGAAGGTCTCTTTACTCATTCGGAAACGCTCCAGCCAATCAGAGTGCTGGAATTCCATCATGACCACTCGTTCCCACCAGTCGGTGCTCTCTATGTTGGTCCAAGCACGAGTGCGTGCGACGCTGATTGAGCGGGTGCTTTGTGCAATCAACATCTAGAGAGACAAGAACACAGGCTGGATTACATGCTCTGCAATGAAACTTTTATCAAATCAAAACAGTCCACAAGTGCATTACACAGCAGAGAGACTGACATACATATGACATGGAATACCAGGAGATATAGTCCACATATGTAACATACCCTTATATCAAACAACTTTAAGAGCAAAACTGAAAATCAAGTGTGCATGTAATGCATGTGCTAGATTGGCATCAGCTTTACATATCTGAATAGATATTATTTATTAAGCTGAACACATATCTAAATAACATAAGTCTAAATAATAGCACTTAAAAACAATAACTAACACAGTATTTCAAAGTATATGTCAATGAACATGCTTTTAAGGTTTTGTTTTTATTACAAAACCATGTTTTTAGGACACTACCGTGATGGCAGTAGCCTTGGTACCACAATGATAAAACTACAGTAATGCAAAGGTTTACCATAGTCCCTTACAAAAATTTATTGTATATATACTAACACGGTTGTACAGTGGTATTACGATGGTAAAATCATCATGTTTATTTTGACACTACCAATAATGCCAATACAACTAGTTTTACAATAAAAATGAGAAAACTAGTTGCATTACTGTAGTATTACCATGGTACTACCATCAAAGCACTGTTAAAAAGACATGGTTCTACCATGAAGGTATTACTGTGGTCCTTTTTATAAGGGTTAATACTAGTAACAGCAATTTATTATGGTAAAACTACCTTTATTACTGTGGAATTACCATTTTAGTACCATGGTAATACCATTATGATAGAAGCATGCTTTTGGACATTACCACAATTGTAGAACAATTGTACTTCAATGGTAATAGCACAGTAATGCAAAGATTTACTGTAAAAATAACAAATAGTAATTTACTATGGTAAATCTAGCTGTATCACTGTAGTATTAGCAATGTAGTACTGTGATACTACCATCATGGTACTGTCCAGAAAATTATTTACATTTACACCATTTGGAAGACGCTCTTATACAGAGGGTACACAGTAAATCTGCCAGTGTTAAATTAACACTATTAGAGTTAAATTAACACTGAGGGTGTCAAAATTTTACACTCTCAGTGTTAATTTAACTGTAATAGTGTTGATTTAACACGGGCAGATTTACTGTGTAGCGTCCAGAAAATCATGGCTTAACCATGGCTATACCGTCAATACAACTACTAGTACCACAGAGCATTTGTGGTTAATGTTAATGTGTTGTAAACAACAGGTACTACAGCAACAAACAACAATTATAAAAAGGATCATTCTGATCCTAAAATCTGATTGGTTGAGCCGCGTTCACAGCCGTTGTAAAATCCATGGTATACCAGTTCTTCGACCTCATCACAACATTTGAGTTATAAAACACCCTTCCCCGTGATAAGATCACAGTAATGCACGGTCACTTGTGGATTATTACTTTAATATACTCTGGAAGTGTTTGTATGATGGTATTGCCATGGTTAACCATGTTTTTGGACACAACCATGATGATAGTACCACAGTACATTTGTTCTAAGTGTGAGCACAGTTGACATAAACAACAGGTGAGTGAGGCTGAGCTGGACACTGTTACCATGAGCATTCTCTTCTGCCTCTGGAGGAAGTACTGTCTCTGTCTGACTCTCTGCTGAGCTTCACTTCGTCTCCGAGTCTCTGCGCTGTTTATGTCTCTCCGCCGCTTCATTAGTAAATAAGTCAGCGTGAACATCAGAGACCTCATCTTTTCGTCGTTGTCCATTTTGAGGATTCAACTCCTGCCCCAGTGTAATGTTTATCCTTATGTTCCGCGTTGATTTGTAACAGTTCAGCTAACCATAACAAGCTGGTGCGTCTTCTTCTTCTTTTAGATGAAAGAGGCGCAGAATAAAGCTCAATATCGCCCCCAACAGGACGGGCGCAACATTAACACAACTTGTACTGAATCTACACTCACTGTCCACTTTATCAGCTCCACTGATTATATAGGTGCACTTTGTACTTTTACAGTTACAGACTATAGTCCATTTGTTTCTCTTTATACTTTTTTAGCCTCCTTTCAGCCTGTGACACTGATGTGGTGGTGGTGTGTTCAGGTATGAGCGGATCAGACACAGCAGAGCTACTGAGAGTAGTCCACCAACCAAAATTGTCCAGCCAACACACCACCACATCAGTGTCACTGCAGTGCTGAGAATGATCCATCACCCAAATAATAAATTATAAAAACAGCCAATATCTTTTTTAAAGACCCTACATTTATTTAAAATGTACAATTTAAACATACAATGAGATGGCACTTCATGGTAAAATAATAACATAAACTACAAACACAAAACCTGCAGTAACCTGCCAATAACTCATCCGTGTGGTGGTGCAACAGCACTAATGTTTTATCAGCATTTGATCCAGTTTATTCCTTGTGGTTTGGCTATGAAGCTACTGGTTTGCATTCAGACAAGTAAATGTTGCATTTCTGACCTCTGGTGGCCTTTTTTAGAATAACATACCTCTACCGATTGGTAGAGATGGCACAATCACATTGTGTTAAGTTCAACTCCTTCAATAAGATGTAGTGACTCAAATGTGCTCTACCAAATGTTAAAGGGTTAATCCTATGAGCAGTGCTTTGCAGCTCTGAAGACTGTACTTTTGTAAGGCAAATCTCACTCAGACCAGGAAAATGCATTCGTTTGGCATCAGAGGTTCTTCGCTCTTGGCTGCCCTGCTTGTAGAATGAATATTTGACCATACTTAATGCATGGCTCCATTAATACAAAATGTAAAACATCATGTGCACTCTAGATGTTTTTGGTGTGTCCACTTAAGACACAATCCAACATTTCAGCACAAATCTCTCATGAAGTTAGTGCAGTCTATTACACATAAGTCTCATGTCACAGTCTGTGATAATTATAGACCACAGTTATACACTCCTCATATCTCCAGTGTGAATATGTGGGGCTAAATAAGCTGAATTTCATACGTTTTTTTCATGATTAGATCTGACCTGCACATTTAACACCTCTTTGCATTGAAATATGCACACTAATGAACACACAAGGCTGTGAGAACATGTGCGCGAAATGGGGGACAGTTCTATCCACGGTTCCTGGGGAGCAGTTGGGCGATAGATGGCTTGCTCAATGTTGTTCACTTCATTCATGACTTGCCTGGGATCGAACCGTGACACAGACCACATCCTTAACCACCAGGCCACATCATCAAAACTGGTTACTTCCATATACCGTATGGGTCATATAGAGTGATTAATAAATTTTGAATGTTAACAGTTATGTCATAGTAAATAATAATGTTTCATGCTTTTGAAGAAATACTGTGCTGTTGTATGTTGTATTGGGTATATCATGTGTTTGCTGTTAATCTGTATTGAAAACATGCTTTGTAACTATTTCTGTTAGTCCTCAAATGTTTTTCTGTTGCATCTGCTTTTCCACTTTTTCTGTCCTTCCTTAAATGGCAATTTTCTGTTACCGTTGATCTGTTGACCAGATGGATGGTCAGTGGCTAAACTTGGCTACTGTCCAGCCTTTATATTCTATGATAACCCAGCTTTCGGTTGGCTAGCTGAGTGTGTCTGTAGATTTGTGCACACCAATAAACCAACTATCCAGACTACGTTGATGTGAACGGCCTGTTTGAGGTTAATTTCAACACTTTCTTTGTTTTATTTTAAGGCACATGAACAGAAAAAGAACAGCTTTTGAATGAAGACATCTTGCTTGAGAGAGTTGTTGGCTATTTTTTGATGGATTTCAACAGTAAGACAGGAAAAGCTGTCCATCACTAAAAGCATCAGAGAGGCATGAATTCTCTCTGGATTTTTGATGTGGGGATGAAAAATGTCTTGTGTCCAGTCGTTCTAGTCCTCTGTGAATCCTGACTTGCTGTTTTTTTCCCTTTCTTGTTCCTTTCATCATAACAACCTGTAATCTTGGTTTGGGAAATTACTGTCATCCAAAACATTATGCTGTCATAAGAGCTTTCAGCAATCCATTTTCTTTTTATAGACACAAACAGTGAAATCAACATGTGTTCTTATCTGTACTGTACAGGTAAAGTGCTACTTTAAATTGCATTTTATTTTACTTTTCTCTTTATGACATCTGTGAAAATTTAAATATTAAAACAGTAAAAAATAGTTAATCATTTTTCAAACTCATAGGCTTTTTACAGTGCTTTAAGACTGATAAATAAATAAATTTCTTCTGTATCATTGCCCTGTATTGTACCTATGCACTACAACACTCTTTATAACTCATTTTTTGTCCATTCAATACAGGCTATTTTTTGCAGTTTGGTGCAGTATTTTCTGAAATGCTTTTAATATTAGAGCATGTTAAACTTTTTTGCCAATGTCATTTGCACACAATTGAATATGACCTCCATATTTAACCCATCTGTGCAGTGAAACACACATACACTAGATAACTAGGCTGTGAGAACATGTGTCTGAAGCGGTCAGCAGCCCTATACATGGTGTCCGGGAAGTAGTTGGGGATTATGTGTGCTCAAGGGCACTTCAGTCATGATCTGCCCAGGGACTGAATCTGCAACCTTCCTGTCACAAGACCAGATTCCTAACCACCAGGTCACAGCTGCCCCTATGCTCAAATTATTTTCTAGTATATATGTGTGTTATATAATGTGTCACATTCCAATTTCATAAGCAAACATTTAATTTTTCATATATTGAAATAATAAATAACAAATTAGTACACAACATTACATTGACATCTTTTTAGTGAAAATCAAAGTGTTGCATAATAATATAAACAACAAAATGTTTACATTGATAACATAAAATAATAATAATAATAATAATAATAATTAGACATAATGCCATGTTATAATTAAAATCAATGAAATAAATTCAGAAAAGCAATGGCTCCTTATGTTAAAATTAATTGGGGAAAGCTATAAATTCTTACTAACATTCTAAAAGCTTTAAAAGATTTTAAGTTTATCATATTAAAGTTTATAATATTTAGTGTTTATAATATTTAAAGAGTATAATATTTATAATATCTAAAGTTTATAATGTTTAAAGTTTCTAATATTTAACATTTATAATATTTAATATTGATTATGTTTACAGCTTATAATATTTAATACTTTTTTTCCAGGTATTAGTGATGGTTATGTTCTAATAGTGTCTGAACTGTAGAGTAGTTTTGACTCTAACCTGTCTGTATTAGCTGAGATAATTCTCATAATGGAATTAAAGCACTGCTGTACATCGCTCTGGATAAGAGCATCTGCCAAATATAAATGTAAATAATATTTACAGTTTATAATATTTAATGTTTATGATATTTAATGTTTAAAATATTTACTGTTTATAAACTTGTATGTTTATAATGAAAATGATTATATTTATTATAGGATATAATATAAATATAGCATATAATATTTCAATTTTATAATATTTAATGTTTATGATTCTACAGTTTATAATATTTAATGTCTATCGTATTTAATGTTTACGATTATAAAGTTTATAGTAGTTAATGCATATTATAAAGTTGTATATATA
>BRDA01005079.1:11949-23735 GCA_036984385.1 Crenuchus spilurus
TGTAGAACAATGTTAGAGCTCCCCCTAGTGTCAGTATCACCACTCTACAGACAGTCTTATCAGTGTAGCTGCTGTAGAACAATGTTAGACCTCCCTTGTTAGAGCATGACTGGTAAATATGTTCTTTCAGCTCAAGTGAACAAATATTTGTTTTTTTATATTTACAATTTATAAGATGCAAAAAGACAACATGATAGACATATGTCAGACATCAGACGTCCTGCACACTAAATATCTGCATCGGTCATTGAAAAGGTATTTCGGTCAATTAATTGAGAATATGGTATTAGGTTCAGCTTTGGTGTCAAAGTTTCGGTACTGTTGACTGCCCCCTCATCAAATATTTAATCGCACAGGGCTGAGTGAGTCCACAATGTCAAATAATGTCTACATGCTCTTTTCAAAACCTAAACTTAGGGTACAAACCATTTAAATGTAACATTTTCACAGCATTTTACAGGAAGTGATCTGTTTCACCAGAAAGGCTTGTTCTGTGATTTTCATGGCTGTAAATATGGTAGAGACTTACCTGTGAGGTAAAGTTAAGGTGATGATATGCCCCTTTTCTGTTTTGTGTGTTCAGACTTCAGCTGAAACCGTATCAGCTGGTGGGTCTTAACTGGCTGGTCTTGCTTCACCAGAACCAGCTGAGTGGAATCCTGGCAGATGAGATGGTTAGACTGCACAATCCTCCTTTTTTGATGATGTTGATGATCTAACATAATCCCTTTAAAACGTGTATACAACAAAATATATTTTGAATTACATTTAAAGAGAAATTATAATTGATTTTTGGGTGTTTGAGTTCCAAACAAAAAGAACTGAGCACTGTTTGTGTGCTGCTGAAGGCGCTCTCTTGTGGCACAAACCTTAGTTGTCAGATGAACCTGTATAATGTCCCTTTTGTGCTGTGTAGCTTGAAATTTATGGGACTATAAATCTTAAAACTTCTACATTTTTAGTTTCCAGCAGTAAATTGTAATAATTGTGTTATATTACTAAATCATAAAATACATTTTGTGATCATTTGATAGACTGTCAAAAAACATCAACATTTTGTATTTGTTATTTATATGTAGTTGCTGTATAAACACACAGTGCTGTGCTGTGTTGTTTTCAGGGTTTAGGGAAGACCATCCAGGCCATATCATTTCTTGCCTTCTTGTATCAGGAGGGGAACCGAGGGCCACATCTCATCACTGTACCCTCCTCTACTCTGGGTATGAACAGCAGTTCATCATCTATGTAGACTAGAAACCTTTCTAAAAGCAGCTATAATAGCAGAATTTTCATTTTGCTATGAATACCAAGTGGTGCTTCCAACCATATTGATGTTAAGGCAGAAAATTGAAAGCATCTTTCATTAGCTGAGCACCCGTGGCCTGATGCATGTACAAGTGCTTCTGCAGTGCAGGTTTTATACAGCACAACTGAACCATCAACAAAACAAAAGAGAAAATGAACCAAAAACGTTTTCCCATTAAATTATTTTACGGGGTGTAAATCTACCTCAGCTCAAAATGTAATATTTGGTCAACAATAACTGTGTCTGAATTATGGCTTATTGGTTAATAAACCTTTACTCACTGATGCAGATATATGGCTGGTTATTAAAACAATCCATTCAAATCCAGCTGTTACTCAAACTTTAGTACAGAACACATCAGGTTTTCAGTTTTTGGTGAATTAAAAACAATTTATTCCAGCTTGGTTAACATGCCTGATGTTCTGTATACATTCATCAGTCACTTCATTAGGTACGCAGGTACGCAGACACTCTGATCATACAGGAGCACTGTGTAGTTCTACAGTTACAGACTGTAGTTCATCTGTTTCTCTGTAGACTTTATTATCCTCCTTTCACCTGTTTTTCAGTGATCAGACCAGTGGATCATTCTCAGTGACATTGACGTGGTGGTGGTGTGTTAGGCATCCCTTTCTACAGCCACCTCTTCTAGCTCATATGGGAGGATTCCAAGGCGTTCCTAGGCCAGCTGAGAGATATAATCTCTCCGTGTCTTCCCTGGGTTCTCCTCCCATGGTCCTCCATGCCTGGAACACCTCACCTGGGAGGCATCTAGGAGGCATCCTTACCAGGTGCCTGAACCACCTCAACTGGCTCCTTTCGACAGAGCAGCGGTCGAAAGCAGTCATCCTGAAGTGTTTAAAAACATCAGCAGCTCTGCTGTGCCTGACACACTGTAACACACCATCACCACTTCAGTGTCACTGCAGTGCTGAGAATGATCCACCACCAAAATGGCACCTGATACAGGGCATAATGGACAGTGAATGTTAAAACAAGGAGTCTGACTGTGTTTCTGTTGACAGATAATTGGGTTCGGGAGCTAAACCTGTGGTGTCCGTGTTTGAAGGTGCTGGTTTATTACGGTAAGACTGTCATTTTGTGATTTCAGTAGTCTGAGAGTCTTGTTGGACCACTTCTAAACTGTGTGCGCACGTCTGTAGGTTCTGTCGAGGATCGGAAGTATATGCGCTATGAGGTTCTGAATGAAATGGTGGACTACAACATCATTGTCTCAACGTGAGTTGAACTATCATGTGCCTCTCTAATATCTGATTCACCTCCAAGCTGAATACACTACCGCTTAGCAATTTGGTGGTCACCATTTAAAGTTAACATTTTATACTTTTATTTCTGTAGAACATTTCTTTTTTCTAGCTATTTGGAGGCTCTGATAAAATCCAGAAAAGCTGCTGCTCCAGATATTCAGTCTTCTGTGGTAGATGGTGAGGTAGGACAGCGTCACCACTTTTTAGCTCCGTTTTAGTGTCTCCCACAAATCTTTTATCATAGAATGGTGAGGTGGGACACTTCCAGTGCTTCTTATTTCAGTTCTGGTTTCTCCCAAAAGTTGTTGAGAATATGATGGATTATAAAACTTTTTTGGGGCAAATACAGTGCCTTGCGAAAGTATTCACCCCTTGGCATTTTTTTTTGCTATCTCACCACCTAGAATTAAAATGGATCATTTGAGGGTTTGCATCATTTCATTTACAGAACATGTCTAAAACTTTTAACATTTGATTTTCTTTTTATTGTAACGCAAACAACAAATAGGACAAAATAACAGAAAACTTCAGTGTGCATAGCTATTCGTCCCCCTAAAGTCAGTACTTTGTAGAGCCACCTTTTGCAGCAACTACAGTTGCAAGTCACTTTGGAAAAGTCTCTATGAGCTTGCCACGTCTTGCTGCTGGGATTTTTGCCCATTTCTCCAGCAAAACTGCTCCATCCCCTTCGAGTTTCAAGTTTCTGTTGGTGAACAGCAACATTCAATAGGATTAAGGTCTGGGCTTTGACTCGTCCATTCCAATACATTTACACATTTCCCCTTAAACCATTCAAATGTTGCTTTTAGCAGTATGCTTTGGGTCATTGTCCTGTTGGAAGGTGAACCTCCATCCCAGTTTGAAATCATTGACAGAACAAAACAGGTTTTGCTCAAGAATATCCCTGTATTTGCACCATCCATCTTCCTCTATACTTGGACGAGTTTCCCAGCCCCTGCTTCTGAAAAACATCCCCACAGCCTGATGCTGCCACCATTATGGTTTACTGTGGGGACAGTGTTCTTGCACCAGACATAGCATTTTCCTTTCTGGCCGAAAAGTTCAACTTTGTTCTCATCTGACCAGAGCACTGTCTTCCATACATTTGGGGAGTCTCCCCACATGTCTTTTGGCAAACTCAAAACAAGCTTTCTTATTTTTGTCTGTCAGTAAAGGCTTTTTTCTGACCAATCTTCCATAAAGCCCAGCTTGATGGGGTGTTCAGCTTATTGTGGTTGTATGGACAGATACTCTAGTCTCTGCTTGGGTACTCAGCAGCTCCTTCATGTTACCTTTGGTCTCTGTGCTGCCTCTCTGATTAATGCCCTCCTTTCCTGGTCTGACCGTTTTTGGTGGACGGCCCTCTCTTGGCAGGTTTGTTGTAGTACCATGTTCTTTCCATTTTTTGATAATGGATTTGATTGTGCTCCAGGGGGGATCATCAGAGATTTGGGTTAGGGTTAGAGATTTTTTATAACCCAACCCTTACTTGTACTTCTCAACAACTTTGTACCTGACTTGTTTGGAGATCTCTTTGGTCTTCATGATGGTGTTTGGTTAGTGGTGCCTCTTGCTTAATAGTGTTGTAGCCTCTGGGGCATTTCAAAAAAAGAGTGTATATACTGAGAGATCATGTGACACTTAGATTGTACACAGGTGGACTTCATTTCACAAAGCATGTGACTTCTGAAGGTAATTGGTTGCACCAGAACTTTTTAAGGGTGTCATTGCAAAGGGGGTAAATACATATACACATGCCAATTTTCAGGTTTTTTTTTTCTTTTATATATTTTTCTCATTTCAGTTCACCAACTTCAGACTATTTTGTGTAGATCCATAACATACAATTCAGATAAAGAAAATATTTAAATACAGGTTGTAATGTGGCAAAATAGGTAAAAAGCCAAGATGAATACTTTTATAAGGCTAATCTATATAATAATAAAATAAAAAATAAAACTAATATCTTGCTTTGTGGGAAACCTGTGTGAAACTTCTAAAGGACACTAAACAACTGTCAACAACTTGTGGGAGACACCAAAACTCAGTTTAAAAACTCTGTCCTAGTATGATTGTATAATACTGGTGCATCTCAGAATTATAATATTAATCAGTATAAATTATAACTCCTGAACATCAGAACTGCAGACTCTCAGACACTGATAATGTGTGATTGTGAGTAAAAGACTATAAAGAGTATAAATAGTGAATCTCTCAGACTACAACTGTCACATTCACTATTATCAACACTCCTGAACCAGAGACAACATCACAAGTGTCTGACCTGGACTGAGCAGAACCAGAACTGGACTGTTACTCAGTACAAAGTCCTCTTTTCAGATGAAAGTCACTTTAGTGTTTCATGAGTAAATCAGCTGCTAGAGTCTGGAGGAAGAGTGGAGAGACACACAATCCAAGTGTCTGAAGTCCAGTGTGCAGTTTCTGCAGTCTGTGATGCTTTGAGGTGTCATGTCATCTGCTGCTGTTGCTCCACTGTGTTTAGTCCAAAGTCAGCACAGCATCTAGCAGCAGATTTTAGAGCACTTCATGCTTCTATCTGCTGACCAGCTTTATGGAGATGCCCAGCAGCTGCTCACAGTGTCAACACTACTACTGACTGACTGATCATCAAATTCTGATCACCATTAAAACATAAGATCTGAAATATGTCAGTTTATATGTAATGACTATAAAACTTATCTTTTTTATGAAATAAGGAAAGAAAATGAATTTTTTTGTGATGTTCAAATTTGATGCCCTATGACTATCTTATAAACACAACACACATTTAAATGACTGAATAAGAATTGCCACATTGCAGTGTTGAAAAAGTAAAGTAATACTGAAAAAACATTGAACCTTCATTGTGCAACATGAGCTTTTCTGGATAGGTCAGAAAGCCTGGGTTTCACTGTGATGCACCACTAATTGCATGCTTTCTGAATGGTTCCCCTTCTGGCAGCTCTGGAAACTAGAACAAAGAGCTGGACCCTTCGACAGACACCTGTGTGTGAACCTGAGTAGGGCCAGGGCAAATATGTATCTCCACAACTGCTGCACAATAACACAGCGCCGTGAGCCGTGTGAAACATGTTCGTGCTAATGATGCTAAGCATTTGGCTTAATCTGAAAAGGTCCAGGTAAAGTGACCCTGCTACATCCATTATTCATGGTAATGAAGCGTGGACGTGCTTCACAGAATGCTCCTTAAGACCAGGTCGTTTTAAACAAGTGAGACGACTAATTATATAGTCATAATTAATTAGAATGAGACAAACAGGAGCTGATTCTTTATCACTTTGTTTTATGCAAATGAGTTCTGGTTCCTTCTGTGTTCCCAGGTATAATTTGGCCATCGGGAACTCCAGCGACCGCAGCCTGTTCCGTAAGCTTAAACTGGAATACGCCGTGTTTGATGAGGGACACATGTTGAAGAACATGAGCTCACTCCGCTATCGCCACCTCATGGCCATCAATGTAAGTGCACAATCCAGGATTCCTTCTTCATCAAGGTTATTGTTCCTATAAAGCCAAGTGTGTCATTTGATACATAGTTGAGTTTTTAAGACCTACACATCATTAGTTTGATGGTCAGGACCCCCATGGAGCAGATGTTTTTTCAGCACAGTTTGTGTTGGTCATCCTCTGCTCCTTCAGTGATGTATAAAATCAGATACATGTATTTTACCCCCTGGTGGATGATCCATGCACTGCAGACACCAGAGGGATACATGCAGATCTTTAAGGCTACATTCAGACATCAGGCAAATGGGTTTTGTTTCTCAGATCAGATCTGCTGACATTACTGTTCACACTGTTACTAGTAAGTGATCAGATGTAATTTGTCTGTCCACACATCACAAGTCTATCTGTTTTTGTTTCTGTGGTAACAGTGCACTGTCAATAATTACAGCCATGCTGGGGATGTGGCTTCAGAGTTGCCAGGTTGGTGGTTTACCCACAGAATTCTGGTATTAATTTTAATGCACTCATGGGTAAACTTTCAGGGATGGTGGGGTGTTTTAAAAAAACGTTAAAATGTCCCATGGCCACCAAAAACTCTTATAGTCACACAGAACAATAGTAGTAGTTGTAGATATCTTATGTAGACTTTCTTATATTAGAAGATCTCCATGGAGGGATCTGAAAATATAGATTAGAGTAAGAATAAAATATGATTTAAGATTAATGAAAAACAGTTATAACGTCCTCAAACATCTCTGATTAGTCTCTTTAGATTTTGGGTTAGTTTTCAGTTTGTGGAGTTCAGCCTTCTGTCAGACAATGGGCTGGAGAGTTTTTTGGGACCTGGCAACCTGGGATGCAGTTCTTGGATCTGTCACGTTGTGATGTGAGAGACACTTCGAAATCTGATTTGAGAGGCCAGAGCATCTGGACTGAGACAGATCTGTACAAATCTGATTGTAATCGAATTTTGAACCACCTCTGAATGTGGCTTGGATCAGACTTGCAAAAATGGGAATTCGATGTGGCTTTTGATTGTGTATATACTATCAAAAATCAGATTCGGGCAGTCTGAACATATAGGCTTGAAATGACTTGAGTAAAATTGTATAGGAAGCTCAGTGTCTAAGGGGTTAATACGTTTGTTCTGTGTGTTTTGTCTGTTTCAATAACATGCTGTGAACAATAGATTCTGGATGTATCAAATATGATACAAAACCAAACTCATATGTAAAGTGTTATTTAATTGGTTTCAAAGAATGAGAGTTTTGTGGCAGTCACTTGGAGGTTCAGTGTATAGACAAGAGTTTGTCTCCCTTTTCTGCAGTGATAGCCTTTACTGTAGGAAGGCTACTGTGAAACAGTGCTGTGAGGATTTGATTGCACTCAGTCAGGTTTTGGTGTTAGATGATTAGTTCTGGATACTTGGCTCCCAATGGTTGGGTGGAGCTCCACCACTCCAGAGAACAGAGGCTCATTTGTGGCTCCAGTTATATTGGCCAGTGCTTTGCAAGTGAACTCCTATGTCAAGGTTGTGGATTAGTGTAGATTAGCCTGGCTCCAGTCTAAAGTAGCAGACTTCAGATCCTAAAAATGTCTTAGCTGATCAGCTGTGTGTGGTGTAAAGAGAGAATTGTGTAAATTTGATGTTTTGATGACTGTTTCATTGTACAGAGAAACTGGAAGGTGTTTATTTTCAACTGGAACAGCTTAGTCCACATTTGCATCATCTCTGTGAACCGCATGTACTGAAAGACAACTCTTCCAAAAATGTATTATAGCTCATTTTGCTGCAGTTAGATCTCCGCTGGCATTTTCAAGGCCTTTTGAATACTTTCATTTCAGAAGAAAATATTTTTTTAGCTGTACTTTCTGCTTTCTGTGGTAGAAGGGTGAGGTAGTACAGTCTGCACTTTATTTTAATAGTCAGTATTATGGATGCACGGAATATTTGGCTTTTGGTGTTTGGCCGAATGACCGAAAAGACTGAGTAATTAATACTGAACAATGATGTTTTTAACGGTGGGGGAGCAAAAATTGGCCGTGCTCTCTCTGGGCATGTAGCACTTTCTCCCCATTACTTTCGCAATACAGCGTTGGGCGTCTGGCCACATTGCACACATTGGAGGAGGCTTGTGCTTGTCTTCACCCTCTTAGAGTCAGGGACAAGGTGATGAGGAGAGCCCCTAGTGGATGGGGTGGCTTAATTGATTACTACTACATTGGTTGGGGAAAAATTGGCAAAACTACTAAAAAAAAAAAAAAAAAAGAAAAGAAAATCACAAACAATAATCAATTACACTCATGTTATTAAACTTAATGATGCCAAACCAACTTATTAAAATACAGACATTCATTCCTGACTAACTACAAGACTTAAATGGGAAAAAAATCTGTTCGGTTTCAGCCACAAAGTTTCATTTCAGTGAATCCCTAGTGATTGTATAGATGACCTCTAACATTTGACCCATAACATATGTTCATAAAGACAAATTTCCATCTAAATGTTGGGGAAAAAATAATTGCCTGGCTACATGTGATCATCCATTCACAAACAAAAGTACCTTAACTGCCCTTCAGCCAAGGTTTGGCAGTGTGGTCATTAAGAATAAATGAGTTGAGATCTGTTACACCTCCAGGGCCCTTTTTTAAGTGGCCATGAGTGGGTTTTACCAAGATTAAGGTTAGCCAACACCTAGGATAGGGTTAGGGTACAGCCATCACAATTAGTGTTCATGATGGTTTAGCTCTGCTGCATCTTTTTGTTTATTTGTATTGAGAGCAGTATTCTTCACAGTTGTAGCATTTTTTTAATAAACATAAAATACATTTATACTCTGCAAGTCTTTGTTTGTAATATGTGAAAGTACCAGCCAGCCTTAAATTTTATGAAGAATAATCCAATATGTTGATGTCCATACAAAGGTAAGAACATTTTCTTGTAAATATGACCAGATTCATGCCAACAGTGACGATAAGCCTGTTTACTGGATACATTTTGTGTATGACTTTCACTTACCACAGTGCTAATCTCATGGTTATAAGTAGGGATGCACCGATACCACATTTTTTAAAACCGAGTACAAGTACTTACATTTAAGTACTTGCCGATACCAAGTACCAATAAGAGTACTAATAAATATCAATACTTACAATTAAAATGAAACTGAGCCTGTATGTGTGTCTTATGGCTCCAGTTAGATGTGTTTGTGATCTATTTAATCTAAACACCTAAGATAATGATAACAGATTACACATTTCCCCTTTATACACTGAAACATTCAAAAATGAAACACATCAGATATACATAATCATCACCGTTAGCGAACTAGCTAGCTACACTACGTTAGCTTACCTTTTTGTAAAGCTCGTGGTGGTGAGAACTGAGGACCTCTTGAGGTTAGTAGTGCTTTTCCCAGTTATTTTACATCCACAAACTTTGCTCTGTTTTGTTTTGTGTGAAATTACTCCATAAATCGCTTCTTCTTCTCCGTCGAAGCTGCGGCTGTGACGTCAGCTCGTTGTGTTGTTGACTGACTGACTGACTGTGGAGCTTAGCCTGCTTTGAGGAAGTCAGACATGCGGCAGGTTTACTTTAAAAAGCGGATTACTGGACAAAAACATTTTAGTTATTCTGTGACATTTTCGTTTCGTTTTTATTCGTCGACGAAAAGTCTAATACTTTTAGTCATAGTTTTCGTTTTAAAATATTAGTTTTTATTTAGTTTTCGTCTCGTTCATTCACCTGGAAATACCTCCACACCGCGGACATAGCTGCTCCTTCTCTACTACCGGGCTGGTTAAAGTCACGCTGCTGTTAAGTGGCTTGTTCAGCTCGACTACGGTACGTAGTCATCGTCTTCTTTTTTTAATTTTATTTATTTATTTATTTTGTGGCGCAAACTAATACTGTCTGTTAGAAGGAAACGAAGCTCCCATCACGCTGGTATCGGATCCTGTAGTATTGGAGCACTTTTATGAATATGAGTACAAGTACGCGCACGTGGTATCGGACAGATACCCGATGCTGGTATCGGTATCGGAGCATCCCTAGTTATAAGCTTCCGTTACAGTCAAAGCTCCAGTTCGAAACAGATGAAGACACCAGACACCAAAGATGTCTTGGCTGATTATCTACATTTGAGATAAACTGTAGATTAAAAAGTAAACAGTTTTTACTTTTTACTGCTCTGAGTGCTCCTGCAAAACAAACACGTGTGTGTGTGTGTGTGTGTGTGTGTGTGTGTGTGTGTGTGTGTGTGTGTGTGTGTGTGTGTGTGTGTGTGTTCTCCACAGGCCAAGTATCGTCTGTTGCTCACTGGAACACCGCTACAGAACAACCTGCTGGAGCTGATGTCTCTGCTGAACTTCATCATGCCTAACATGTTCTCCAGTAGCACTTCACAGATCGCCAAGATGTTCGCCATGGTAAGAACCACACAAACTCTCTCTACATATGAACTTCACAAAATGTCCAGAGAATCAGGTCTGGAGGTTCTCTTTCACATGAAGCGGTGACACTGATGTGGTGGTGTGTAAGCTGATGTTTTTAAACACCTCAGTGTCACTACTGGAGTGAAAATAGTGCACCAACCAGCCAACAGTGTCACCAATGAAGGACTAGCAGACCAACGCAAACTGCAGCATCAGATGAGCTGCTGTCTCTGACTTTACAGTGCAATACAAACTAACACACCACCACCACATCAGTGTCACTGAGAGTGATCCACAACCCAATAATACCTGCACTGTGGTGCTCCTGTAGGTGATCCTGATCATTGAAAGGCAGGTGAAAGGAGGATACTAAACAGAAACAGATGGACTCCAGTCTGTAGCTGCAGATCGACAAAGTGAAACTCTATGATTAGTGGAGCTCAGTGGAGATTTTACAAGGATTTTGAGTTCTTGAATCAACTTTTCTTGACGGTCCTCTCAAGACAGTGAGCATCTTTGTTGCTTGTGCAGCTTTTCCTGTTTCCTCTTTGACAAAACTTTCCTTTAGTATACTTTGATACAGCACTCTGTGAACAGCCAGCCTTTTCAGTAAAGACCTTCTGTAGCTTATGCTCCTTGTGGAGGCTGTAGATGACCATGTACATGACATGTTGTCAGTCTTCCCCATGAATGTGATTGCATGTGCTGAACTAGTCTGAGAGCTGCACAGTATTTATACTGTTTGAATAGTAATTTACTTAAACTCACAATCAAATATATTAACATGAGATTCTGGATTTGTCATGAGCTATAAGCCATACTGTTACAACACAAAGGCCTGACATTTGTCCCTGAATGAACAATATTGAGTTTTTGTCATGCACTAGTAGATACAGTGTATATAGTACATAAAGGTTGTATTATTATTGCCTGTAGGCACAGGGGTTAGACAATGAAACTGATGTTAGTGTGGGAGGTTTCATGGCTAAAACCGAGTTATTATAAATCTGTGTTTCTGAACGACAGAACCAGTGTCTACACGGTCGTTCTGCACGTGGTTGTTAAACAGGAGAAAACTTGAGACCATACAGTGGTATTACAACACACGTAACATTATATGATATATTGACACGAGAATGGACGATTGACTTGGAAGTGTGAGACGAGAATGACCACGTTACACTGTAATTACTTCTAACCGGTGGTCTGACCAGGTGAAATCGGTACTTTGGAGGGTGTGATTGTAGTCAAAGTAACAGATTGGGGACACGGATGTCCGTTATTATTATGTTGGAAATACATGATATATGTGA
>BRDA01005079.1:31124-43893 GCA_036984385.1 Crenuchus spilurus
ACACTATTAATCACTAGAATAGGAGATATTAGTCTATAAACAACCTCAATAAACACTATTAATCACTAGAATAGGAGATATTAGTCCATAAACCTCAACAAACTATTAATCACTAGAATAGAAGATATTAGTCCATAAACAACCTCAATAAACACTATTAATCACTAAAATAGGAGATATTAGTCCATAAACAACCTCAATAAACACTATTAATCACTAAAATATGAGATATTAGTCTATAAAAAGGTCAACATTATACAATATTCAACATTAGTGAAATAGGGCTATAGCACTAATGCATTATCAATATCCACCTCGAATTTTCTTCTGAAATAAAAGTATATGTTGTCATAGAACATATTCAGTGTAATGGGTGACCCAAAACTTTTGAGCAGTCATGCATATATTATGATAAAACACACCAAGGCAAGAAAATCTTAACTTTCCTGATTGAAATACATACATAATGTCCACATGAATAACATACATCAGCACTATGTAATGTATTCACGTGGGAATGATGTGTCAGGTAAATTCAGTGTTACTCAACGTTCCTCAACTCAACATTAATCAATATACAAATACATATTATTTAAATGCAATCTGCGACTCACTATGACTCTTTTTGTCCAAAGGATTGTGCTGATCGATCAGTTCAACACAGACCAGGACATCTTTGTGTTCCTGCTGTCCACCAGGGCCGGCGGACTGGGCATCAACCTGACCTCTGCTAATGTGGTCATCCTTCATGATATAGATTGCAACCCTTATAACGACAAACAGGCAGAGGACCGCTGCCACCGCGTTGGCCAAACCAGGTCAGAGACAGAACATCTCATTAGACAATTAAAGAAATAAGTCAAATCAATGTGAACTGGAAGCTGTGATTGACTTCCTCTCTTATTTTGGTTCACTTCCTGACATTCACTCAATGTAAAAGGCAGCTGGTATTTTATAGCTGATCTCTTTCATCCGACCTCTGCTTTGAGCTATTTTAGTAGAAGCATTTCCTCCTGAGTGACCTAACGAAGTTTTTAAAATGTATAACCTGGTAGACGGACAGTATTTTTGTCTGTGCCCTCTGAATCTGAATGCTTGTGTCTTGCTGCAGGACTGTTAAAGTGATCAAACTGATAAGCAAGGACTCCATAGAGGACGCCATGCTGCGCATCGGCCAGAGGAAACTCAAACTAGAACAGGACATGACTGCTACCGAGGAGGGTGAGCTCATTTTAGGTGCACACATTCAGATGGCCCTGCAGTAATGGTCATTAACCTGTCTCATAAGATCACATTTATTTTAAGTGTGCTTGTAGAATGGTTTCCTCTGAAATAAACCACAGAGGACAGGCTGTCACTTTATAGTCAGCCTGAATAAGGACCAAAGCCATATGAATGTAAAACATCTTTAATTGTGTGTAGTCAGAGGATACAGTCATATAAAAAGATCTTGGTCCAGTTTTTCATTCTAAGAGCTTACTCAGGCTAAATATACAGTAAACTGTCATTTATATTCACCACACACAAAGTGACACATTTCAAGCCTTTTGTGTTGAATTGATGTTCAGTGTTACTTATAGCTCATGAAAATCAGAACTCCAGATTCTCAGATGCTGACAATGTGTGTTACCTGGACTAAGCAGAACCAGAACTGGACTGTTACTCAGTACAAAGTCCTCTTTTCAGATAAGTCACTTTTATATTTCATTTGTAAATCAAGCTACAACTGCAGGGGTTTCCAAACATTTCTTGTTGGGGGCCAGAAGAAGAAAAAGATGTGCAGTCACAGGCCACAGACTCATAGTTCTATAAGAGTTTTTGGTTTCATTGTACATTTTAAAGTAATCCAGAAACCAACACTCCACCAGCTCTGAACATTTAACCACAACTGCATTTTTAAAGCTGAACTTTGCACAAAAAAAACTTCAAACCTGGCAACTATCAAGTTCCCATGCTGGGCTATGAGTTGAGCTACCTCGTAGCCCTGGTAGCAACCTGACAAGCTGCTGCTAGCTGTTTCACATTCTGTTCTTGTTCAGCACCAGTGTCTGACCTGAAAAAGTGATGTTTCGTTTCATAATGTTTCTTAACATTAGATTCCTTCATTACAGCCACTGTTTCCTGACAAATTAAACACACTTCCCTCTGTACTCAGTAAACAAATATTCATTTTCACAACCTGCCTGAAATATTCTGCATTCTGTCAGTTTTTCCTTTCTTTTTAGCCTCCATGTCTACCCAAAAGCTCAGGAACAGTAATGTAGGTGTAACATTGTTAACGTTTTGTGTTAGGGGGGTAAAGGGAGATCTGGTACATGATATTGACACCCAGTGTTCAAACTAGGAATCTCACTTATTTTACAACCTTCTTAATAGAGGGACAGCTTTCATTTTATTTCTAAAATACCTCTAAAATACATGCCTGTCTTAGAGTCTGGAGGAAGAGTGGAGAGACACACAATCCAAGTGTCTGAAGTCCAGTGTGCAGTTTCTGCAGTCTGTGATGCTTTGAGGTGTCATGTCATCTGCTGCTGTTGCTCCACTGTGTTTAGTCCAAAGTCAACACAGCATCTAGCAGCAGATTTTAGAGCACTTCATGCTTCCATCTGCTGACCAGCTTTATGGAGATGCTGATGTTCTTTTCCAGCAGCTGCTCACAGTGTCAACACTACTACTGAGCATCATATTACTGTGACTGACTGATCAGACAGCTCATTGGATACTGTACAAGTCATAATGATCAACATTAAAACACAAAAAGGCTGAAATGTCACTGTGTAATGAATATAAGAACTTTTTTTTTAAAATTATTTTATGTATTACTGTAAGCACAGGGATGGTTAGATTCCTTGACTGCATCCTAAATGTTCTGATGTATATCTTACGGAAAAAATTCTCTACTTGTTTAGGTGATGAGGACACCATTCCTGATGATGTGGCCTCACTGCTGAAGGCCTCTTTGGGGCTTTGAAAATAGTCCATCACTGACATCTACATTATTGTATTCTTGAGATTAGATGACGTTGCGCAGAACCGTAGCACAACTGATCCAGACTGACTTACTCATAAATATTTCTGGAAGGTTCTGCTGGGGGCTGTTTCACAAAGTAGGATTCCTCAGTTTAGTCAGGTAATTTAAGCCCAAAGTCAGACGGCCATTTGGAAAAGAGCAGCAGGTCATTGCTATTGGATAATCCTCAACATTGGGCTTAAGGTATCTGGCTGAATTTGAAATCCAGCTTTGTAAAGTTCCCCCTTGAAGTTGCAACCAGGTATTTGTTTACATTTTGAATGTACTAGTACTGTTTTTGCTGTATTGTTTTTACTTGTTTTGTGGGCAAAACAAATGTTTAAATAAAAAAATGAAATGTTACTATGCAGTTTTTAATCACTATAGTCTCAGAATGAACAGGAATTGTGGATTTTAGAGCAGCTGTGTGTAATCAGAAGCACATATTTTACACGGCTAACTAGACTAAGACAGATTACAGGACAAAGGACAAATGTGATGGTCAGTATGTGGTACTGAGTGATATTTAGCAGCAGATTACAGAGTTTATTGCAGTAGTTTTATCATTTTAGCAGCAGCTTTATAATTTAGCAGCAGTTTTATAGTACAATGAGCAATATGCAAATATTGCAATGATTACATAGAAAAATAGTGCTATGCAAGTGTGCAGTGATGTTTAGTCCCTGAGAGTCAGACTGTGTGTGTTAAGGTGTCTGACAGCCTGAGGAATGACACTGTTGGACAGTCTAGCAGTGAGGGTGTGAATGCTGTGGTATCTTGTTCCAGAAGGCAGCAGATGAGGAGACCATGTGATGAATCCTCCACAATGCTGAGAGCTTTCCGGATGCAGGGCTTGTTGTAAATGTCTGTGAAAGATGGGAGAGAGACCACAATGATCTTCTCAGCCATCCTCACTATACGCTGGAGAGTTTTGTAGTCGGATGCAGTGCATTTCTCAAACCAGACAGTAATGCAGCTGCTCAGGATGCTCTCTATGGTTCCTCATGGTTTTCTCAGAAAGTAGAGACGCTGCTGGGCTTTCAAACTTATGGAGCTGGTGTTGAGGTATCAGATGAAGTTCTCCACCATTTTGCTGATCTTTTTAAACACTTCAGTGTCACTGCTGGAGTGAAAATGTTGTACCAGCCAACCAGTGTCACCAGGGAAGGTTTAGAGGGCCAACACAAACTGCTGAGCTGCTGTCTCTGACTTTACATCTACAAGGTTGACCAACAAGGTAGGTGTGTCTAAGAGAGTGAACAGTGAGTGGACACAGTGTTTTAAAATTGTCTTCAATCAGCCCAAGTTCTCTCACATCACGCCACTGCTGCATTCACTTCACTGGCTTCCTGTAGCTGCTCGCATAAGATTCAAAACTGATGCTCGCCTACAAAGCAAGAAATAAACCAGCACCTCCCTACCTAATGGCAATCCTCAAGTTCCTACCACAATCCTGCTGTAGACCGATAAGCAAACTACACTGCTCAAAAAAAAAATAAAGGGAAAACTAAAATAACACATCCTAGATCTCGATGAATAAAATATTCCAGTTGAAAATCTTTATTTATTACATAGTGGAATGCGTTGAGAACAAAATAACATAAAAATGATGAATGTAAATCAAAATTATTACCCCTTGGAGATCTGGATTTGGAATCATACTCAAAATCTCATACCACCCTCATGGAGTCTGTTTCTGACAGTTTGAGCAGAAACATGGATATTAGTGGTCTGCTGGAGGTCATTTTGCAGGGCTCTGCTCCTCCAGTTCCTCCTTGCACAAAGGAGGAGGTAGCGGTCCTGCTGCTGGGTTGTTGCCCTCCTACGGCCCCCTCCATGTCTCCTGGTGTACTGGCCTGTCTCCTGGTATCTGCTCCAAACCTTGCCACAGCTCGCATTGATATGCCATCCTGGATGAGCTGCACTACCTGAGCAACTTCTGTGGGTTGTAGACATCTCCTCATGCTACCTCTATGGTGAGAAAACTGACAAAATGCAAAAGTGACCAAAACATCAGCCAGAAAGGATAAGAACAGAGAAAAGGCCTGTGGTCACCACCTGCGGAAACACTCCTTTATAGGGGTTGTCTTGCTAATTGCCTCTCATTTCTACCTGTTGTTTTATTGTTTTATTTGGATCCCCATTAGCTGCTATTGAAATAGCAGCTATTCTTCCTGGGGTCTCACAAACATAACATACATAACAAACAATCACATCAACCGTAATTACAAATATACACACATTTATAAATAAAAATAAGACGAGAAAATAAAATAATAATAATAATAATAACAATAATCATCATTATCATCATATTAACAATAAACAAAGTATTTCCATTACCTCATACCCTGCACTCTCCATGTACTTGACAAGGAAGTACATAAGTATTCAACTAGTCTCTAGACCTTTCAGGTAGTATTTTTTTATTTGCTTTTTAAACTTTGTTTTACTGTTAATCTTAAGCAACGGAGCCGGCAAGGAATTCCATTCTTTAATTGCTCTGTAAATGACTGTTCTACACCGGTATTTGGTTTTTGCTCTTGGTGTTTCAAAGTATTTTTTGTTGAATATCTTGTAGTATTAGTTTCTCTCTCTTTTATCTGTTTTAATTGACCATAAATGGACACTGGATATTTTACCTCATAAATATTCTTTATAAGTCCCATTAGATTTTCCCTCCAGCTGTCTTCCACCCTTAGCCACTTTAGTTCATTTTGCATTTTATTTATCCTAGTTCTGTATGGGCATTGTAAAGCCATTCTAGCTGCCTTATTCTGCATTACCTGCAACTCTGTTAAATGCTTTTTTGCGGCATTCGGCCATACTGCTGCACAGTAATCTAAGTTAGATGATACTAAAGTTTGTATTACCATTTTTAAAGTTTCCTGTGTAAAAAAATGTTTCACATCTTCTTATTACAGATAAGATTCCCATTTTTGTTACAATGTTCTCAATATGCTTTCCCCATGATAATCTATTGTCTATTATAACACCCAGTAATTTCACCTATTGAACCTGTTCATTTTCTTCATTATTTATGCATAATGTTAATTTTGGATCTCCCAATGATCTCCTCCCAATTATGATAATTTTTGTTTTTGGTATGCTTAGTATGAGTTGGTTATCACAGATCCATTTTGTTACTGACTTTAGTTCTTCCTTCCACATAATAGATAGATCATTAACAGTGTCTGCTGATGCATAAAAGTTGTATCATCTGCATACATTTGCAGCCTGGCTTTATTCAACACTAACGGCAGGGCATTTATGTATATTCAAAATAATAATGGGCAAAGACAGCTTCGTTGTGGAAGGAAGCAAAGGTGATCCCACTGCCTAAAGACTGTAAAAGTTCCTTAAATGAACCCAATAGTAGACTTGTAAGTTTGCCACCAGTCTTGGGTAAATTATTAGAAAAGGTAATAACATCTAGGATGCAAAATTACTTAACTAACAACAATATATTGAATAACTCTCAGCATGCATATAGGAAAGCACATTCAACATGCACTGCATTAATTCAGATGAATGATGATTGGTTACAAGAATTAGAAGGAAAAAAGTTAGTTGGAGCAGTTCTTTTAGACCTCAGTGCTGCATTTGATGTGTTGAACCATGATCTGTTGTTGGATAAACTAGGTTGTTGTGGGATGGATTTAACTGTAATAGCATGGTTTAAAAGTTATCTCTCAGATAGGAGTCAGAGGGTTTTCTATAATGGAAGTTTATCGTAAAGTAAAAAGGTTAATTTGGGAGTTCCACAACTTTGGGTACATACCTTTCTCAATACTTAAATTGAAAATGTAGCAAAATGGTTTAGTTATGTATTTTGCAGCCATTTTTTTTTAATTTCCCATCTAAGTCGTCAATTCCAGATGTACTTTCATTTTGTATTGTGTGTATAAGCTTTTCATCTTCCTCACATACACATTCAGTTTTAAATTTACAATGTCTCCCTTTCATAATTAACTCTGTTATATTTATGCAGGATTGTTTACCATTTAGTTTGCTCATTTTACTTTGAAGGTTGCATATTTTGTTAATAAAATAATCATTAAAATAGTTGTCTGTTCCATTTACACAACAGCAGGTGAAATTGATTCACAATCAGTGTTGCTTCCAAACTGGACAGGTTGGTTTCACAGCATAATACACGATCGTTTTAATGATGCTGTTTAGTACAGTATTTATCTTATATTGTTTGACGGGACATACGTACAGAGAGTCTCTAAGTGACGTAAATGCGTACAGCCAATCACAGGCCACCAAGCATTCAAACACCGGCGCCGATGGAGGAGCCGGAGTTGCAGCAAAACATAAAAATTAAATGCGTAATAAAATCTCTCTGCTACATATTTGTTAGAATTTGATGTCCAGGAGCCGTCGTAAGAAACGTAAGTAACATTTAAACATTATGATAAGCGTCAGTACGGTGATATAATCTGTGTTGAATAACGTTTGTCCTGTGTTTACATGAGGAAAGCTAACTACCGCTAAAGCTCAGCACCAAATATTTGTATTCTTGTATTTGTATGCTTCAAGAAGGCTAAAATATGGGAAACATTGTATTTTCATGGCAGAAGCCCAAATTATTGTGCTAGCGTCCGTGTAATGACATTTCATTTGTATTATTAAATAATACGTCTGTTACACACATTAGGAAGTCATGCAGAGTTGCCAAATCCCGAAAAATTCTCCGATCTACTGTTTGGACAGAAACGCACTATACTCAAGCTTAAACTGTCCCATCATCTAAACAGGGGTGTCAAACTCCAGTCTTGGAGGCCGGATTCCTGCACAGTTTGGCGATCTTCCTGATCAAACACACTTTATTCAGCTCAGCAGGTATTGGGTATGTTTAATTGTAGTGTCATAGCAGAAAATTCACCAAACTGTGCTAGTTTGACTCCCCTGATCTAAAGTGTCCAGTCACAGACATGTGAAGAAGGTATTATTGATTTTAAACAAAGTACTGGTCTACTACTTTTAAGTCTCCTGAAGCATCTCATATCTGTTTATGTATGCATTTATGATTGATGTAACTGTGATATTATTGCTGTTTATGGTTGTTATTATATTTAAAAGTAATAATGTAAGACAATGAAAAATAAAATATTAATAATTGTACACTGCTTTCCCCCTATCTTCTTGTTTGTTCAAATCAAAAATTTCAGATCTAATTCCAGTTAATTTTCTAATATCAGGAAGTCTAAGGCATCACCAACCAACACTGCTTATTTCTTTTCTGTTGTGTTACTGTAAGAGCTTTTTGGCAGCCATTGTACATTTTTAAAGTAGCCCAAACACCTGCAACCTCTGAAATTTTACCTGCGACTACATTATCAAAGTAGTCCAGTTTGGTGTAAAAACTGTGAATGTGGCAACTCTGAAACGTCTCCTGCTTCTCTGGATGAACACAATAACCAAAAGTTTGTGGACACCACTTCTAATGAATGCCTTCAGCTACTTTAAGTTCACACAGATGTACAGATGCACACACAACTCGTCTGTCTCTGTAGAGAAGTACTGCAAATAGGATAGGACTGAACATGAACCTGTTGACAGTAGTAAACTAGTAGTCACCTAAGCTTCTTGGAACCACCCGTGGATTCAGACTTGCATTACACACACTTATACCTGAAGAATAACTCAAACAGTTTGCATTGCTTTCAGAGAAATTACTGGATACTCCTGCTTTAGCTGTAATAAGTCAGGAGTGTAAGAGGTTAATTAAAAATCCTCTGTTTCTGAGAATCAGTGTCACAAAACAATAGTGAAACTCAAATGTATTTATATTTTCCCCCAAATATCAGCACATTTATGTAAATTTTACTTTTATATATATTAAATGCTTTTATTTTGTATTGTTGCTGTTTACTTTTGTCTGAACTTTTAACAGTTTGAACTTTTCTCTTCAGAAATATGAGTCCCTGTGAGCTGGAAGAGGTGACGAAACATATCAATGACCAGATTTCTCTCGTCAAGAGACTTGTGGAGCTGCGAGCAGTTGGTATGATCCTATGCTTGTATCATTTTTTTAATGTTGACTCAGATTCCTATGAGTGATTTGTTTGTTTTTAGTATATTTTTATTTACGTCCATTGTCAGATATTTTACATGATTTACAAATCCCAACAGACTTTTGTGTTGAGCGATAATTTCTTAAAGAATGGACCGAAAATTGTTACTATTTTGGGATTTGTGTTCTAGCTATGTGGCTTTTATGTTTTGTTTGTTAATTTTACAGTATTGTAGAGTTTTGTTGTCTTATTTTTCCAGCAAAGGACCCAGACAAGCGGGCTTTTCTGGTCAAAATTGAGCAAGACGTCAGTATCATAAATGATCTTCTGGATCAGTTTGAGAGATACGTTAATCAACAGAGAGACCTGCTAAAGCATCTGAAGGTATGAAACTGCACCTCTTGTGTTCTGTTTGTGGCATTCGTTGTTCTTTCAGCTCCTCAAATTAACTGGCAAATTATTAGACACCCACACATTTTTTCCTTGACAACACACACTTACACTTAAGAAGAAAATTCCTGTTTCTAGCCATTTGGAGACAAAATCCACAAATGCTGCTGCTGCAGATCACCAGACGTTTAGCAAATAGTTCACACAAGGCATCATGGGACATATAATATGTTGGGTACACTAGAATAGGATATATTAGTTCATAAACAACCTCAACAAATACTAATAATTACTAGAATATGATAAATTAGTCCATAAACAACAATAACAACAAGCAACCTTTGCTGGTCGAATACATTTGGGCTATATATTAATGTTTTTTTTGGGCATTCATTGCTTTGAAGAGCATATACTCTTGGAATTGTACCCATCATTAAATGTTATGAAGTTTAGTCAAGTTCTGTTGTGAGTTAGATTTGTCTCTGCACTTTAATGTGTTGTAATAACTCTTTCTCCACTGCAGGAACTAGATGAATTCTTTCAAGAAGATGTGCAGGACACTTGCCATTTAAAAGAGAACATCCCCCCACACATGCCCCGCAGGGAACAGCCAGCAATTCAGTAAGAGCAGCCTTTCTCTCTTAAAACCTTTTAAACATGAAGGATCTGAGGGCAAAGAAGCTCAAAATCTGTCTGTGGGTTAATGTGAAAGTTTGAACATGTTTGGCATTCAGTACTTTCTCTCTACTAACATCAGAAAACACAAACATGATTCTCAGTGAAAGCAGCAGCAATGTGATGTTTCTAAAACAGTCATTCATTCATGTCACATCCCAAAATTAGCATATTGTGTAAAAAGTTCATTTTTGTTCATAATTTAATTTAAAAATCTGTCATACACTGTCAGATGTTTACTCAATATAAGTAAAGTGACATATTTCAAACCTTTTTTTTGTTTTAATGTTGATACGTTTGGCTTATAACTTATGAAAATCAGAAATCCAGAATTTCACATTATATCATTTGGAGTTATTAACCATCAACATGAATACAAATAAGGTTTAAAATGGTCACTTTGTGTAAAACAAAATATATACAAAGTAAAACGTTACCTTTTTGATTTAACTTCTAAAAGCAAATAATCTTATTCATAATATTCAGATTTTTGAAGATACACCAGTACAGCTGGAATAAAGGGATCCCTTAAAGAAAACGTGCCATCGTAAAACTCACCTTGACCGAACAGGCTGTCAGGTGCCATGTTGGCACCGCTGGTCACAGCATTTCTTCCATTCCTTTGTCAATCTTGCCATTCTTGTCCACATTGGTCCCATCTGCAATCTCATCTTATCCTCCCATCTCTTTGGAGGCCTTCCGAGTGGTCTTTTCTGCTCACGCGGATACCAATTGACAATTGCATGGGTCCACCTGTTGTCGGTGAACCGTGCAACGTGTTCCGCCCATCTGAACTTGTTCATTCTGTACTCCACAATCACGTCCCTCACTCCACTCCTGGCCCGGATCTCCTCGTTCTGAATGTGCTCCCTCAGCGACACTCCCAGCATACTTCTCTCCATGGTCCTCTGCGCCGTTGTGAGCCGCTGCTCTTCCTTCTTCGTTATTGCCCAAGTCTCGCTTGTGTATAGCATCGCAGGCAAGACTGTGCTGTTGAAGAGGGCTGCGCGAGTAGCCATATCCAGACTACCCTTCAGCACATCCTTGATTGAGTTGCACGCCCTCCATCCTGCTCTTATTCTGCGTGAAATCTTCTTCTTTACTGTGTATTGTAACACTATCGTGATTTTTTGGACACTACCATGATGGTACCACTACAGTACTGCTATGGTAATACTACAGTAATGCTTTTTCACAGTAAAGTTTTACTGTAGTAGTAATAGTACAAACCGGATTCCAAAAAAGTTGGGACACTAAACATATTGTGACTTGAACTGTATTAGACATGAATGGGAGAGCATTCCTATTTCTAAACTTGAGAAACTGGTCTCCTCTGTCCCCAGACGTCTGTTGAGTGTTGTAAGAAGAAGAGGGGATGCCACACAGTGGTAAAAATGGCTTTGTCCCAACTTTTTTGGGATTTGTTGATGCCATGAAATTTTGAAGCAACTTATTTTTCCCTTAAAATGATACATTCTCTCAGTTTCAACTTTTGATCTGTGATTTGTGTTCTATTCTGAATAAAATATTAGATGTTGGCACCTCCACATCATTGCATTCAGTTTTTATTTATAATTTGTTTAGTGTCCCAACTTTTTTGGAATCCGGTTTGTACTAATAGTCACTTACTATGATAAAACTAATTGCATTACTGTAGTATTACCATTATAATACTGTGATCCATCTTGGTTGTGTCCAAAAAGCCATGATGATTTTACCATGATAACACAACTATGATGGTACCCCGGTACATTTGTGTAAGGGGTAGACTACTGTTAGGTTTGTGTTTCATAAACTCTTCCTGAAAATTGTTGGCACTGCAGACTTTGTCTTCCTGTCTTTCAGAAGGGCTTGATGTTGAGCTAATGAGCTGAACCAGGTGAGGTTGAGCAGAGAAAATGGCAAACTGTGGCCCTCTGTGCTCCCAGAGTCATAATACCAGCTGTCACACTTTCAGCTGTGATGTCTGTATCTGGTACAGTTTCTCTGTGTAACAGTGAAATGAATAAAAATTGAATGCACTCTACACTGTGATCAAAGGCTCATTTCACAGCAGCAGTCCTGCCTTGTCATGCATCTGTTACTTTGTGTTGCTAAAAGACTGATTTTGTTTTGGAAACCTTCATAAATTGGCCAAGCTGATTAAAATTCAGTGTTTGGAATGTGTCAGGATGGTGATGGCACTTGGAAACAAAGTAAGGCTGCATAATTAGGGATGCCTGATATATCAGCGGTTGATATATTGTTTAATTTTATGATAGGAAAATGTAAATTTAATGGCTTTATTGAAATTATGGCTGATGAATCCAGCGGGTAAACTTGTCTTATTTTTTGTTTGCACAGTGGGGAATGTCTTCTACACTCCACAGCATCCTCTGCTGGCCACTCCGAGACTCCCTGTAATGGCCATAATAAAATATATGATATGATATTATGATAACATAATTAAATTGTTACTTACATTAAAATAGTTTGTTCAAATCATTCGTAAATTTAATGATGTCGGCCACAATCAGGTTGGACCTGAAAATTCCGTATTGTTGCATCTCTGCATAATACAGACCCATTCCAAAATATGAGAATGTCATGAGAAAGTTGATTGTCATGTCATGTCACACGCCGTCATCGTCTGTCTCTGGTTGCTTGTAGCAGGCTAGCAACTGATAGTCCA
>BRDA01005082.1:0-15346 GCA_036984385.1 Crenuchus spilurus
CGGCTGCTGGCTCTGGCACGGCTGCTGGCTCTGGCACGGCTGCTGGCTCTGGCACGGCTGCTGGCTCTGGCACGGCTGCTGGCTCTGCGGCGGCAGCCCCTGGTACGGCTGCTGGCTCTGGCACGGCTGCTGGCTCTGCGGCGGCAGCCCCTGGCATGGCTGCTGGCTCTGGAGACATAGACGTGGGCTCTGGAGACATAGACGTGGGCTCTGGAGACATAGACGTGGGCTCTACTGGGACCTCTGCTGTAGGGGTCTGGGTGGAGGTTGCTGTCGCCATGACTATCTTGCACACTGGAGTCTGGGCTGAGGTGGTTGCTACCATAATCACTGGAGTTTGGGTGGAGATACTCATAGCCATCACTGCCTCATGTGTGGAAGTTTGGGTGGAAGCTGCTGTCACCCTGACAGCATTGCACACTGGAGTCTGGGCACAGGCGGTCACTGCTACAACTGCTGTAGTCTGGGTGGAGATATTCATAGCCACTGGAGTTTGATTGGGGTCTAAACTTGCTTTGACAGCTGGTGTGGAACTTCTCAAGTGAGATAATAAGAGTTTACTAATGTGGCCTTCATTTTCAGCATCCCCATATAGCGGGTCAAAGCCTGCACTAAAATCCTCCAAAAAATCATAAGCAGAGGCAAATGAGGTTGGTTTCACATAGCTCCAGTCAGAGGCCCAGTCCCAGGCCTCATCCCTGAATCCATGCAGAACCAGGGCTATCACTTTAAACTCCGTGTCAAACAAAGCCTGGTGTTCCTTCACAAAGTCATGAGTACGTCTGATAAACGGCCAAAAGTCCTCCTCAGTACCAAAATATGATCTTGGCAAGGGGCAAACAAAACTATATTGTACTTCTTTAATATAATTAAGAAACTGGTGAATATCAGCCATAGTGTGGGGTAAGGAAAGGAAATTTAGTAAGGAAAAAAGAAATATAGAATGCAGAATTCAGAATGAAATTAAGTAAGTAAACAAAAAAGGGGAAAAAATAAGCTAGGCTAACAGACAGAGCACAGGCTAACAACAAAGCTAGGCTAACAGACAGAGCACAGGCTAACAACAAAGCTAGGCTAACAGACAGAGCACAGGTTACACAAAGCTAGGCTAACAAACAGAGCAAACTAAAAGGAAAAAACAAAAATACCTGCCATCATCAAACTGTGGCTCGACACAGGTAGTAGACCAGGAAGTGCATTCAGCACCATGAACGGGTACCATTTGCTTAATGCTATCAGGCTGTAATCAACACCTGTGGTAGCAGCCATTTCTACTTTGCCTGTCTATTGGTGATTGTTACAGAGCAGTCTCCAAGTACAGATTTATCATCTCCCTCAGCCTCAGACTCCCAGCATGTTCAGCACTCATCTACCCACAGCAGACCCCCAAGTAAATTAGGGAGTGTGTATATTTTAAGGGTTTCAAAAGGAAGGCTCATAATTGTTGTCTAGGTTAATATTATGACTCCCTCTAAATCCTTTACCTAAGTGAGATGCAATTATACATGAAAGTCAGTGTATATGGTGTATGTGTGTACCACTGGAAAGCTATCTTTCTTCAAATAGGCTAGGCTAGGCCAGCTCCAGGTAAGTCCTCCAGCAGAACGAAGTGCACAAGTGCTCTATAGTTTTCATTAGAGTTCAGTTTTTTAAGAGATTAAAGAATATATCCAAATCCATAGCATCCTCAAAACACAATGGAATTCATCATGCAGTTCTCTCTATTCACACCAAATGCACACAAGCTTCTCAGGTCTTCTTCTGAGGCTGTTTTATACTGCATGGAACACCTTGGAGACAGCTATCACCCCCAATGGACAACATGTATAAAGTGACCATTTAATGTCTAAGTTGCATTCTAACTTCCTAACAATACCATTCACTACAAAGCTTCACTTTCTCTAATTTACTCTGCCTGAGCATCTACAACATCTTGTAGTATTTCTTCTACATCATCAGCATAAGCTGAACCAGAGAAAGGAGTTACCTCCTCACCCTGAAACTGAAACACCTCTCACATTCTTCCACAGTAACAGTAGAGGCTCCATAGCTAAGTTGTAAAGCTAGCCTGAAAAACAGCAAAAATGTATCATATGTATTTCAACTAAAACTCAAGACTTTGCCTGCACCACATTAAACAGACCTTAATTGGATGTAACTAACAATCTATGATCACAGTCAAAGTTTTCTCCTGATCCATGGACAAACAGCATATCTAATGGCTGCCACTTCTAATATCACAAACATCTCACATGACAACACAGCCTTGTGGCATCTGATAGGATGCTGTCATTGCACAAAATATTTAAACAATATTTCCATAAGTCTACATAAGTCAATTCCCAGAACACTGTATAATTTCATAGACAAATAATCCACTTTTGGAATGTGACAAGATGTGATAGCGAGAGGCTATGAGAAAGGGAAAATTTAACTTCTGTCTATGTTTTGTTCTTACTTGGATGAGTGCAGGACATAACAACAGAAAATGTAGCTTTCGATCCCTGAGCCTCTTCAGTATCATCAAATAGAGGCTGCTGCAGATTTCTCTGTTTAAACCATTCATCTAGGCAGTTTCTTAGAGAAGGACACTGTGGTTCTGCAAAACAATAAGTGGACATTTATAAGGTGATACTGTGTATTCATCTATTGTAACAGCAGATCTGCTTGGATCAACAGAGGTGCCACAAGACCAAAAAAGCTCTTCTGACTAAAGCATGCCAGTGAACAATGGCAAGAGAAGATGCTGCTTTTTCGTTCTGTGATGATAAAGAACAAGTGAGCGTAACTAAAACTTATTCTCAGCATTATATATAGCCTCTCTCACAGCTGGACCATAATAACAATAAACATTTTATGAACATTGTCAGTGCTGTTTGTTTTGTTCATTAGACTGCACTCAGAAAGCTGATTTTACTAGCTAACATCACAGAAGAACAGCAAGCCTCAGTTTAGCAACATAATAGTAAGTAAAACTGCAACTGACATTTGCACAGTGAAATACCAAAAACTTTGACAAAATAAACAAAATAGTTTGTGAATCAGAGTAAAAACATTTACCTTCTCCAAAAATTGCATCTCTAAAATATTAGAATTAATAGAATTATTCTTTAATTATGATTAGAAGTGATGAGTGATGAATATTTAAAAAACACTGAATATGATAACGTTAATTGTTGTTCATAATTCAAAAAGGTCAACTGTGATCAATTTTATATTCAGTACACATCCAGTGACATATTTCAAGCCTGAGCCAGTCAAACTGATCAAAAGAAAAACAAACTAAAATGTCACCTTATGTGTAAGGAATATAAAGTATGATAGTTTACCTTTTTGAATTAAGTTATGAATAACAATAAACTTTTTCACAATTTACTATTTTTTGTTGCACTATATATTCATCACTCATCACTTCAAACACAAACTGAATAATAATCCACACAGTTTGTTTTTCTTTTAGTTACTGATAAAAGGTACTGGATTTGCACTGGGGTGGAACTCTTAAGGGTACATCTTGAGTCTCTTTTTCTATAAAAGTGTGCTGCAGACAGTATAATTGTGACTGAACTCAGTCAGAAAGTGGTGGGTCACTGCAGTAGTATTTTGAAAAATGGTGGCAAGTGGCAGTTTAGCCTGTTGTTCCAGCAGTTGTGATGTCAGTGCAATGTCTTGTTTACAGCCATAAAATTATAAATCAACTACACAGCATTATATTATTTATAGTTATTACACATTTGGTCACCCACAAGCCACTGCTAGTGACGGCATGTGTTTGTATCTGTGTCTCCGTTAAACCTGACCTGGATCCACTCCCAGCAGGCCCAGAATACGTTTGCTGAGAACATTCCGATTCTCCTTTTTGTTTTTTTGGCTTTTGCTTTCCATGGTGTAGTCTTTGAACTTAAGGTTGACAGAAACCTTATGTTGGTTAGGTCTTGGAGACCAAGTGAACTCTTTCTGACCAGCTTTTCTTAGTAAAGTATTAATCTGCTCTTCGTATTCCTTTGCACTGCTAGATCCGGGCAAATTTGTGTAGCCAAAGAGCAAGGTCAGAGGTTGCAGGGCTTTCTGCAGAGCATCCAGCTTTGCTTCAGCCTCAGTGGAGCCTGTTGAAAGGACATTTAGTGAATTGTCATGCTTATCAGGCTTTATCGATTCTATTAGTCAAATCGGTCTTGTAATGCAATTCATATTAAGCGTACAAAGTAAATGCATACATTTGTAGTGCATGTCATTGAACATTCAAACTACTAACCTTGTCCCTCATACTTTAAATTGTACTTTATCTCCTTAAGGCAACAGGTGAATTTGCCTTTATCGGTGCCTACACAGTCTTCCTTAGGATGACTGAGAGACTTCTGTGAAAAATCTTGCTTCACCAACATGGTTCCTTTTTCCTCTTAAAGAGAAAGACATGTAAATGTCATGCTCTATATAGCAGCAACAAATGACATATATAGCAGCCTAACAATACATTTATTTATTTCAGTATTTTCTTCAGAGAATCAAGGCTCTCAATGCAGTACCTGTAATAGGCTGGCAAATTCCCAATGCACAGCCAAGTAAGTCATAGGTTTTACGGATGGCATCTTTCTTAGAGGTATACTCCTTGCTGTTTTGAAAGGTGAAGTTATCCAATATGATGCCCATATCAAGGCTGACATTTTGATCAGTGCTGATGCTCTCTACCGTTAGAGATGGAGGTTTGAGATGATACAGTGCCAGAACAGTGTTGATCTCTATGAAACACACACACATGAATAATGTAACTGATTATAACTTGAGAATGGGTTCACCCAAAATCATAATGTGACATGCAATTTTGCGATTGTCCAGTTGTTTTCATACAAAAGAAGTAATTTTCTGTTAAGACCTAGAAATCATTTGAGTAGTTTGAGAGATGTTTTATTTATGTAGTTTGAGGAAAATGACTGGGTTGTTTAAGATTAAGATTAAGATGAACTAATTTGTCAATGTGATTTTTCACACAACGGAATTTGACCTCCACATCTAACCCATTCATGCAGTGAAACACACACACACACACTAGTGAACACACTAGGCTGTGAGAATTTGTGCCCGAAGCGGTGGGCAGCCCTTATCCACCGGTGCTCGGGGAGCAGTTAGGGGGTTAGGTGCCTTGCTCAAGGGCACTTCAGTCATGTCCTGTCTGGGGATCGACCTTCCTGTTTGGGGATCGACTTAGTTATATTGTTTGTTAGCATTGTTTGCTCAAATTCTAAAATAAAGAGGAAAAATTTCAATTCCAAACAGTTTGGTGAGTTTCCTGCACAAACACACCTTATTCAAGGCTGTCTGAAATTTAACCCTATTTACTGTATAGTTTTCTATTTAGGGTGTCTGCCATGTTGTGATGCTGTCTGAATTCTCAGCGAGCAGTTTGATTCCCTATACTGTACTTTGGAACCTCGGTTTTCACCATTAATCCATTGTAAAGTGCCTGATGATAACCAAAACAAATGATAACTGAAGCACCATTTCCCATAAGAAATAATGTAAATCCAATTAAACTCCAAAATATGAACAAAAATACATTTTATATAAAATAACTATAGATTTACATACAGAACACAATGAGAAGTAAATACAAAAGACTAATAAAATGGATACATTTACATTTAACATCACTTTTACAGGTTTACACCCTGTTATAGAGTGTGCCAGTGTGGTTCAGCCTTTGTTTTGTACACCCGTTCTCGGGGTTCTCGACTGCTATTTGTTTTCACACCTGTTTTCAGTCAGTAGCAATGCACCTTGTCACTTTAGTGTGATGTATTTTAGTTTGTTTTGAGTGTTATCAACAAGAAATAACGAGTATCAAAGCCAGAATGAACTATGAACACGTGGGTGAGTGACAAATGCATGGGTGAATGCTTTGTCTTTGCTAAATTTTCATGTGGGCACACCAATGAAAACCAGGTGGATGAATGATAACTGGGACAAAATTTCCCCAAAAAAGTAATCGATAACCATATTGTATGATAACCAGGGCAAATGATAACTGAGGTTCCACTGTATTGTACACTATAGTATTACTCACAGTGCACCGTAAATAAGGTGTACAACTGATGTACACTACTTACAGGCAACCACAATGCATTGCAGTTTCCTCACAATAAAGATGGCAGATGAATCAACTGTGTAGGAATATCATATACTATTATATACTATTATATAATTATTATAATATTTATTAATATAATTTGGCATTTCTCTCTTTTGATAACATTGAAATTAAACATAGAATCAAATATTAAATTTGCATTTACAGTCATAATAAATGACAGTAGAACATAGAAAATATAACTAAAATGTGTGGGAGATATATTTTGATGTTGTCAGTAGCCTCCATTGTTGGTGTTCTGGATTGTTTATACGGTGAAAGGTCAAGATAATTTGTTTCCGGTGTTATTAAGTGTTATCTGATATCACTCTCTTGCCTTCACTGCAACCCTATATACAGTGTTCTATGTAGAACATTCTGATTAGCCATCAGTGACTGAGTGGACAATTTAAGACACAACCCAACTCAGCAGGTAAATACCTAATTTAATTGTTGTGTCAGAGCAGAACAATCACCATTCTGTGCTTGACTCCAGCTCTCAGTTGCCCCAGTTCAACTGCATTCCATTATGTGTGGATAAATAACACAACTTTAACTTTGATTATGGCACACCCTACTGCATATTTTAGTTACTGCAGATTCTCTGTATATGTAAAGCTAATCCCTGTGTACCTGCATAATCCTCCATTTCCACATCTCCAGGTACAGGTGAAGCGCTAGTGTCCTGAGTCTCTCTCTTCAGACTGACAGCAGCACTGTCTGAGTGTGTTGTGGGTAGAGTCTGGACAGCAGCAACACTGTCCTTTGGTTGAAAGCTAGCATTCACTGACTCCTGTAGCCTTGTCTGTGTGCTGGAAACTGTTGGGAGTCAATGCAAATTCAACATAAGTTTATTATAAAGAGGTAAGAAGAAAGCTCTGCTTATTGTTCTGTCTTTCAGACCAAATTTATCTATAGCTAGATATAGCTTTTCAATTGACTTACAAGCAATGAAATGAAGATCCATTGGAAAAAAAAATAAAAAATGTGTCTATATCCAGGAAACATTTTCCAAAAGCCAATTTGTAGTAGTAGTAGATGTATCAGTGCTTCTCAATTAAGTACTAAATTCATACACAAATTTATACACTCAAGTTTGGGTTCATCCAGGATTTTCCATCAGAACACACCTGAAAGTCTCGACCACTGGTCCGAACCAAGGCTTGTGTGTTTGTTAACTTATATATATTTGGCCCGGACCATGATTTGCGGCCCCTTTCACACCTGCTATTTTGGTCCATACCAAACAATGTAGGTGTGAAAGCATCCAAAGTGTGAGCTTACAGGCTGTAGTACAATTGTTACCACTGGAAGTTTACCACATATTTTGATCAAGGTGTCACAGTAATCGGAATATTGTGGATACTCAATAATACCTGAGATAGTAGTCCATAAACAACCCAATAAGCACTATTATTGAACAGAAGATATATGCTGAAATAATGACTGTAACACTAATGCTAGCTCAAAGCACACATTCACCATATTCCTACATCCCATGATGCCTTGCTTGAAATAAGTAATGGAGAATAAACGGCTGTAAGTCTATAAACTCAATGTTAACAACTCAAGGGTAACACCAAAACTGAGCTAAAATGTAGTGACACTGTCCTACCTCACCTTCTACCATAAAAGACTGACTACCTGAAACAGAAGCATTTCCGGATTTAATTATAGTCTCAAAAAGAGTAGAAGAAAAAAATGAAAAGTGTGTGATGAAGTGTTCAAGTTTAATGAGTAAACTCCAGCATTTGAGCAGTAGTGCATAATAGAGCTAATCACACAAATCATTTGCATTGATATATAACCAAATATAAAGTTACAAGGCATAAACAATAAGGTTTGTAATATAAGGGACAGGAACCATATAGTAATGTCTAGCTCTTGCTATCTGAATATTAGGTTTATGAATCTGACTTTTCTTTCTAGGGTGGAAGTTACTTTAACAAATGAAAGAAATATTTTAAGGTCTTTCCTCAAGGAAGCGGACACCTAATGTGTTTAGAGGTTGCTGAAAACTGACTACCCCAGCATGCCATACCAGGATACTCCAAAACAGGTCTAATGCAGCCATAAATGGAGAGTAGATCAGTTTTAGTAGACAGTTACTTTTGTAAATGTACCAAAGTTTAAATGGTCATTTCTGGTTTGACAGATTAAATAAAACTCCCCCATTAACCTAACCTGTATAAACCTTTATGTATGTATGTATTATATGCATAAATAAATCAAAAGCTGTAGAAATTCTTCCACAAGGAATGAGATCTTCAGCTATTAAAAGTCACAGCTAATAAGTAATGTCATCTGAAAATGTTAGATGTATGTTGGTGATATTAAGTGGACATACTTATTCTATACAAATTTACAGAAATTGCAAAAACATTATCATTCATCTTGGACTGTACATTTCACATTCATTTTAATTAATTTAATATATTGTTTAAATGATTATGATGTTCTAATTAACATTTTAGCTAGGAGAGGAGACTAATGAACCTGTTTTCTGTCAGTTTTTTTTATATACAGTTTATTACAAATGATACCGTTTTTGCCAATTTCCTGTCTTTCCCAATGTGGTAGTCGCCAATTAACCCATTAGTGGCTCTCCCATCACTTTGCACTGTCCCTGATTCTAGGAGACCATTAACACCATTAACACCTCCTCCATTGCGTGCGTTATGGCCACCGCCTCTTTTCAAACTACCGCTGATACACCGTCACTGGGGAGCCAACACGCTCGGAGGAAAGGTTGGAAAGCAGGATTCCCAGCTCTGATTGGACCAGTGGACATTGCAATGTGTAAGTAATATGGAGAGAGAGAGCGCCATCTACCCGCCCAGAGAGAGCACTGCCAATTTTTGCTCTCTTGGGCCCCGGCTGTTGATGGCAAACAGCATGACTTCGATTCAAACTCACAATCCTCTGGTCATAGTGTCAGCGTCTTAGCCTGCTGAGTCACTTGGGGCCTGTGTCTGGTTTTAATGAATTTTTTCAGTTGTGGTTGTATATGGATCTACATACTCTGCTCTGCCAGGATATGTAGTGAAGCTGTGAGCTACAGATCAGGCAAAATCAGATGGAACACCTGGAACAGGTGCTTCATTCAGCTATTCAGATGCTGCAACTTAAGCAGAAAAATTCCCTCCATAATGAAATCATTTTCAAGTCAATGTCATATTTATGGGGAAGACCTCAGTCTTCCATCCTGCATTTCCTACTGTGGTTTGTTATCACAGTAAATGTATTCATAATGTCACGCTTTTGGCCTGTTTGTTTATATGCTCTTGTGTTTTCACAAGTCTTTGTCCTGCCCCCGTTATGCCGTTATTACATTTCAGCCCTCACTGCCTCTCTCGACCTTCTAGCCTGACACATAACTGTCCATAAACTTCCACATTTCAATACAGACAAAAACGTAAAAGGTAGAATTGCTATTTTCACCACTAACATTACAAAAATTTTCAAAGTATGTTTCAATAAACAAAAAACCTGCTTAAATATGTGATCATAATAAATATTATATATGAAGTCAGACTCACTGGGTGGACTCTCCCTGCAGGTGCTAGGACCCTCTTCTTTTTCAGTGACCTTTTTTTGTTCAGTTGCATAGTCAAGACTTCCCATACCAAGAGCCTCTAGTCGTTCCTTCAGCAAACCTTTGTAGTTCTCATCATCAGCCATAAAATTACACTTTAGGAAGCCTGTCAGCCTTTGCAGAGCAAGCTTAGCTGCCTGTTGTTCTGCTTTTTTCCTCTTGGTGGAGCCATCTGTAGAATTTCATTAACCATGTATCAGTGAGAGCTAACAAAGAAAGTGTAGCTCAAATAAACAAAGCAATTACTGCTAACAGTGAAAGCTGTTGTCAGTTAGCATGATAAAAAAAAAAATTAAGAATTTAATCTTATGAATAGCTCATTATCAGTGAAGATAGACAGAATGTGAATTACTTGGGTCACAGAAGGTAAAGGTCTCCCTGAGCTGGAGCTGGCAGGAAATCTTATCATTACAATGAAAGAACGTTTCCTCTGGCCGCCGGACCTCACACTTATCAAAATGTTCCAAGACTGTTGCCTTAAAAGTATGATCTGTTGCACAGGCAAGAAAAACATGTTATTATTGACCATTACAGACCAAACCAGACCAGATCTTTGACATTGACACTAACCTCCCTCAAGATCCTTTAGGCCAAACTGATGGGCTAGTTTCCTATAAGCTGATTCAGTGGCTTCTTCCTTTGTGACATGTCCATCAGAAGAAACCTCTGTGTTAAAGTCCACCATCACAGTGCCATAAAAGAGGGTGCCTGAAATGCAAAGCTCAAAACCAACATTTTCATTCATCTATTTCTCATTAACAGCACATTATCTGTACAAATAAAGCTTGTGTACCTGTATAGTCCTCCATATCCACATCAGTTGTTCTTGGCATGAATGATGGGCTGGAGGCTGGAGGTGGACACTGAACAATGCTTTCTTTTGTTGAAAGGACAGAATCCTGTTGTGTGTCTGATCCTGTTTGCATGCTGGACACTGCAGAGTCAAAGCAATAAACAATTTATATTATAAAGTGAGACGAGAAATAAACTCCTGTTCTTTGTACACAATACATTTTCTGTTTCTAGCTTTCACATTCATCTACAGTAGTTTCCCACTGATCTTATGTGTATCCTGCAAGTATTTTACCCACTGCCCTAGTGACTAGTCCAGTGCTTCTGTTTCTGAGAGTGTACTGCCAACACACCAGATTCAGTTCACAAAGAACTTAAAAGCAATAAACTGCTGATGTTTTGGATTAGGGGTGAACCAATTCCTCAAGTAATCATTTATTTAATTGTAAAGCTCAAAGCAGCTCAAACATATTTCACACAAACTACTTTTAATGTGGCACAACCTGCTTACATCACCCACACAAAGAAAAAAGAAGGAGGGGTGGACATGTCTGGTTGAGGAGCGGGAAGACAATAATGAAAAACGCAGTAAAAAAGACGGAAAATATAAAAATTGGGTGAGCATTTCAGACTGAACAGCAAGAAAAACACTGTGACGTGTATTTGTTTCAACACAGCCCTTGTACACCACAACAGCACATATTCAGTGCTGCAGCATCTCCTCTGAAGACACCCAGAATGGAACAGAGACAAGATAAAGTTAACGTAGCGTTAAGAGATTAAGGTTAATGTACTTTAACATAATGTTAGCCCAGCGGAGGGCTAGGTTTCTGTTAATTATGACTACTGTCTAATGTACTGCTGGTTTATTATAATGATAACAAGTTTGTCCTTAAGGTGAACTTGACTTCATACAGGGTTTATTTAATCTGTAAAAAAAATAGCACTGTGGAGTTAAGAAGATGAAAAAGAAAAAATAAACTTAGCTGAGCATTTGTCAGTGTTCTTGCCTGTTCTTGAAAGTTGCACAACACAAAGACAATGTTTATGCCTTTTTATTTATTAATGCCTCATATTTTTGATACCAGAAATAATAAGTTGAAAGTCATTTAATTGTATTTATTTATATTTGTGTTTGCAATTGTAATTGTTTCTAGACAAAATTGTTTGTTGCTATGCACAAATGTAAGAATTAATTTACAAAATAAAACTTCTCTAAAAAAAAGGAAACCAAATGTTTGTTTATTATTAAGTGAAATGTCTTATTTTCTCTTGTGTATTTAAAATGATTCTTTTACCAAGCAAAATAAATGTTTTATCCGATTACTCAATTAATTAAAGAAATTTTCAGTAGAATACTTGATTACTAAAATATTCGACAGCTGCAACCCTATTTTGGATTGTGTGTGTTGAACATTCTGCTTATCTAGCTAAATTAACATCAAATCTTCACTAACAACCATTGTAGTGGGCTTCATGGTTGTCAAAGCTGAAGTTTTCAAAAAGTTTTGAGAGTGGAGAAATATAGCTTAGCTTACCATGTATTAAGCTTATGAAATGTATCACAGCCTATGTTTCAAGAAACTTATTTATGTATCCTATGTGTCATTTTAACTACAAAAAATGTCATAAAATGTCAAAATACTTTTTTTTATAAAAGCCATCTGATGGAAATCTGCCTCATGATACAGTGAATGTAATAAAAATCGCTATTCTTCAATTGATGAAAATTAACTCAAAATTACCAGGTAAATGATCTCTGCTGGTGGTAGGACCCCTTGCTTCATCAGAGACCTTTTCTTTTTCAGTTTTGTACAAAGGGCTTTCCATGCCAAGAGCCTCTAATCGTTCCTTAAGAAATCCTTTGTAGTTTTCTTCCGTATCAGCCGTAAAACTGCAATTAAGGAAACTTGACAGCTTATCTAAGGCAACCTTAGCTGCCTGCTGTTCTGCTTTTTTCCTCGTTGTGGAGCCATCTAATGGATTTCAACCACATAAATCAGTGATGGGCAATGAAGATGCATGAATAACATGAGTAGCTCTTTAACCATGAAGGCAGACAGAATGTGAATTACCTTTGTCTTGGTAGGTAAAAACCCTCCTTATCTGGAGTTGGCAGAAAGTCTTATCATCGCGTTGATGTAAATTTTCCTCTGGTCGCTGGACCCCATACCTATCAAAATGTTCCAAGACTGCTGTTTTACAAGTATGATCTGTTGCACAGGGAAGAATATCAGATGCTATTATTGACAATTACAGACAAACTGGGCTAGATCTTTGACAGCTGCATTGACACATACCTCCATCAAAGTAATTTAGGCCAAACTGACGGGCTAATTTCCTATAAACTGATTCAGTGGCTTCTTCTGCTTTGACATGCCCCTCAGAACAAACCTCTTTGTTAATGACCACCGTCACAGTGCCATAAAAGAGGGTGCCTAACATGCAAAGTGATAACTGTGTTAGAAAAACACCAGATATATTCAGAATAACTACACCAACATAAATAAATATAAATAATAATAATAAATAAATAAAAATAATAATAAGTAAATATAAGTAATACAATTATTTTGGGGATTTTGCCAGACTACTAAGTGTACATCAAACACTGTGGACAGGTTTACCTGACAGATAATGTATATAATTTTATACTCTTTATTCTTGAGGCAGTGAAGAATCTGTTTAAAATGTATCTCTTAAAACACTATCTACTGCAATACACTTTGAAATGTCACTGTTCCATAGAACCCTATATGGCACCTTAATTTTACATATTCAGTGCATATTCAGGCTGATAACCTTTGAAAATGATGTGGTTTGTTATTAACAGAACAGGCACACAAGCGTAATCCTAAAAACATACTTGCTGATGATGTACTGGTAGCTACTGATGTTGACGGTTCTTCTGTGCTTTCAAAGTCACTTCTGAGGGAAAGCAGAGCTTTTTTGGCAACCTCCTGGTGAGCGCTTTTTTTGTTATTACACACCTGTGAACCTTCATAGATGTGCCCATTCACCTCGACTCTACCTCTATAACCTAAAAACAGAATTATGAAGAGATTTTGTCATTATGTCTATTATTAATACTGGTGCCATTACCAATCAGCTTTGACAATACATGTAAACATCTTTAAATGTGATTCACTATACAGTAGTTACTATAAGCACAATAGAATATAAACAAAACATGACAGAATTGTTACCACTGGCTTCTTGTTCTTCTGTGAAAATAGGATCTGGCCATTTCCGTTTTTTAGTCTCTTCAATCAGATGATTCTTGAACTTGAGTGGATCACTGCTGAACATTGGGTCTGTGGAGCACAATTTCATTAATTTAGAAACATTATTATTACTATGAGTCTGAGAGATTACTAATCATCTCAGTTCTAATGAAGAAATCTTCATATTCTTTATGCAATTGCTTTTGAAATTCTATTTAATCTATATTTCTGCATAAATATGACTTAAAGTTAAGAAAAAGAACCCAACTGAACAAATGAGATGAAAATATTTTGCTGTCATTTATTTATTGAGGAACATTACCCAGTATTACAGGTTAAAAATCTCAAAGATTAGCAGTTTGATACCAGTGTTTTCAAATAAGGAGATGACAATCAGGTGTGAGCTGGGGCCCTGTTATATTTAAAGAACAGGATCTGTCTATTCTGATCTTCACAACACATCTTTGTGGATGTGTATCATGGCACACCGTTTCTAAGGACCTCATAAAAAAAGCTGTTGATTGTCATCAGGCTGGAGAAGGTTATAAAACCACAGTAAAGGTGGACTTCACAGTATGTGTGCAAAAGGAGGAAATGCAAGACCACTGCTTCTAATATAGAACCTTTTGGTTTTAAATGACCAGCATTATGTCTAGAGGAAGGAAAACAATGCATTCCAGCATAAGAATTCTATCCTATTTGTAAAACATGGCGGTGGTAGCGTCAACAGCATGTTTAGCTATGCTGCATATGGGACAGGACAGCCTGCCGTTATTGATGGCACAGTGAATTCTGAATTCTATCAATGAAATATAAAGGAAAATGCATCAATATATGTCTGTACACTGTATCTCAAGACAATGTGGAAAACACAACAACCCTCAGTGTTCTACCAATGAGGGATTAAAAAAGAATAAAACTAATAATTTGGAATGGCCATGTCAAAAACAAAAACAAAAACAAAAATTAAAATGTTGCAGAAAGACTTAAATCATGCAGTTACATTTACATTTACAGCATTTAACAGACACTCTTATCCAGAGCGACATACAACAGTGCTTTGATTCCATTAAGATAATTATCTCAGCTAGTACAGACAGCTTAGAGTCCAAACTACTCTTCAGTTCACACTGTTAGAACAACCATTACTACTACCCTAGAAGGAAGGAAAGATCCACAATTATCCACAATATAAGAGCATAACAATGCATTACAACAAGAGATTTCAACTATTGCTGGCCTAAGTGCTAAGAGATGGCTCTTCAGTCTGCGTTTGAAGACACTGAAGGACTTCATGTGAGGACACCTGCCTGTAATTTCAGCTTTAAATTTACTGCTAATTCTACAGGCTCAAATAACCAAATATTACATATACAGTAATGGCCGAAAGTGTTGGCACCCCTGAATGTTTTCCAGAAAATGAAGTATTTCTCCCAGAAAATTATTGCAATTACACTTGTTTTGTTATACACATGTTTATTTTCTTTGTGTGTATTGGAACAACACAAAAAACAGAGAAAAAAAAAGGCAAATTTGACATAATTTCACACAAAACTCCAAAAATGGGCCGGACAAAATTATTGGCACCCTCAACTTAATATTTGGTTGCAC
>BRDA01005084.1:40910-52568 GCA_036984385.1 Crenuchus spilurus
GAAGTGTATTGGACGTTTTGTTTGAGGACACAATTTTACATCGAAGAGACATGTCAGTTTGTATTTTAGAGAGTACTTTAATTTCGTTCTAAAAATTGTTACGTTTTTTAAAGATTTTATGTTTGACTGTACAGAGAAGCTACATTTTAACACAGGAGTTTGTTTTGCAGGTTATGTGAAGATTAAAGAAAATATAGAAATATTAAGAGGATTTCTCTTTTTTCATCATTTTGGGTACATTATTAAGTGCAGACAACAAGGCAATGATTAGATTAATCAATTAATCGGGGAAAAAATAATAATAATAATCGTTAGATTAATCGAAAAAAAAAAAAAAAAATCATTAAAATAAAATTATATTAATCGTTAGATTAATTGATAAAAATAATCGTTCGGTGCAGCCCTACTGTGGAGTGAATGGTCTTCTGTTAGAACCTGGAGCTTTTTCAATAACAGCAGTCTTGTTCCAATCTACCTCAAGCTAACAAAGTCTACCATCCAGGATATGACCTTTCAATCTGGGCTTTCTGAGAGAAGCTAAACAAACACTTTATATCAGCCCATCAAATCAAGCACAAATCCATTCAAAGAAGTCCTCAAGACTCTTGTAAGTGTCAGACGGATGATAAGATTCCTACCCTTCCACTGCCAAGAGGAGGAACCAGAGGAAGTTGAGAAGAGGCTGCACAAACGGAGGGCCTTTCTCTATGGATGGGTGCTTCTGTGTGTACGTGGTGAAGACCACCGATGCGCTAGTTTTGTTCTTTAGACAGAGGAATCTGCAGAAACAAGAACTTCAGTGAAATGCAAAGAAACAGCTGATATTCTCCTAAACAGGTCACTGTACATGTACAACAAATCCCACTGGAGTTTTGCACATCATCTGATGGTGGAACAAACTCCCACTGGTTGTTCTAACAGCAGAGTTGCTCACAGTCTTCACACACAGACTGAAGAGCATCTCTCTGTGCAGCACTTAAGCAGCACTAGTCTAAACACTTATTGTAATGCTGTAAAGCTCTTATATTGTGTATAATTGTGTATCTTTGTAGGTATTAGTGATGGTTTAGTTCTAACAGTGTCTGAACTGAAGAGTAGTTCGGACTTTAATCTGTCTGTACTAGCTGAGAATTCTCTTAATGGAGACAAAACACTGTGGTACATCACTCTGGATAAGAGTATCTGCCAAATGCTGTAAACGTAAATCAATCATCACTAGGCTGAGAGTGGTCCACTATCCCAAAATATAATTGCTAATCCACAAACATCACCGATCAGATGTTTAGCTGTACATCAGAAAGGCTGAGCTCTAAGTGAGGTTTTTCCATGTAAGAAGCCACAAGAGATTCACTCACTGTAAGACCGCCTGAGCCACAAACATGTCCACCTCGCTGCGAAAGCCCCGGGCGGCAGAGTACTCCACTAGCATCTGTGCGCAGCCCTCACCATCAGAGGAATGTAGGAAGTGGTAACGTGACTCACTGTAGTTTTGCTCTGGAGCAAGAAAACCCATGTGTGGCAAAATCAAATGAGATGGAAAAAATTCAGTGTTAATTCAGGATTTTTAAAGGTTTTCGTCCACACTAGATCTGCTCTGACAACATATCCAACGCTACATCATATGTACTGATACTTTGCTAATCTATGCTTTGTCCAAAACAAGAGTCTGTATAACTTTACCTTTCCATAGAGTGACTGCTAGCAGCTGATGTAGTTTGGGGTGTCCCAGCTTCCCCGAGCCCCCTGTAGACCATTTCAGCGCCCTAGAAACAAATGCCACCCTCTCAGGGGAGTTTGGATCCATCAGGCTGAATAACTTAACCAAATGCTCTAAAAAGGACACAAAAACACATTTAAAATGATATTAGCAACACACCAAAACATTAAGTATGTCATTAAGTACAAACAGTCAAAAACTTACCCAATATGTCTTCTTCTACCTTGGCCTCTGATTTCTCTAAAGTCTCTAACACCAGCATGGACAGATCTGCTGCACTGTTTTGCTGTTGATAACAAACGTGGCAAGTTAAACAAGCCCAGGCATCCTGAAAACCATCAATATGGCAGCTCTACATAGAACTTTATAGAGACTTCACAGAGCTGTCAAGAGAATTTCAAGAACAATGTGTGGCCCACTGCAGGGGTCTAAGACATGGGAAAAATATCATCCACACCAAATATAAACTACTTAATCTCCCCCGACGTTAAAGGTGGTAAATTCAGGTGGCGTTGTATGAGGATGATGAGGCTATAAATACCTGCAGGGTGTGTGAGATGAAGAGGTGGTACAGTGCAGTGAATGTCTCAGATGTTAATGATAAAGGAGTGATTGTATTTGGGTGATAAAAGTCAGAGTGTGAAGGAAGTAGCTGAATGTGCAGGTGTATGAAGTGTACAGTCATACAGGTCTACCAGCAGTGCTAACAATGCCAGTCTACAGGACCTTCTCCTCAGAACTGAGGCTGAGACTGATGGACAGGGACCACCGGTGGGTTTCACAGCTTGTGAATGAAACTCTTCACTTCCAAAAAAGAATTACTTCTAGAAGTCAACGCAGGTCCTTCACAAGCAGTTTGTGAGAGAACTCTCCACAGAGACCTGCAGAGCATCAACAGAGTGGAGAAAAAGGCCTTCAGCCTTGTGTGTGTCCACCACAGTTCTGAGGAGAATGTCCTGTAGACTGGCATTGTTAGCACTGCTGGTAGACCTGTATGACCGTACATTTCCATATAAACACAAATAAAAATGGTAAAACAGTACTGATGGTTTTTCTCCCAGAGCTGTTGCAGATGAGCTCAATGTGACCAGTAAACAGAAGAACAAAGCAGGGATTTATAATAAAGTCACTGGTGGTTTAATGGCATTAATATGGAAGCCCACTTGAAAAAAGATAATACAATAAGTAATAATTGAGTGACTTTGTATCTCATTATGATTAGATTGTATTAGATTTGATTAAACTTTGTGTGATCTGCACAAAACAGAATTTGAGGCTGTGAGAACACATGCCCGAAGCAGTGGGTAGCCCTATCCACAGCATCCGGGGAGCAGCTGGGGGTTAGGTAACTTGCTCAAGGGCACTTCAGTCATGACCTGCCCAGGCATCTTCTGGTCACAAGACCAGATTCCTAACTAACAAACCACAACTGCCCCCATAACTCAGTATCTCATTATTATGATTTTAAATCTCATTATTATGACTTTGTATCTCAAGATGGCTTACTGTATGACCTTTTTCCAGGTGGTGGTACTGGGCTTCCATACCTGGTGGTGTTGGGTGGTGTATGTACCTGGTTGTAGCTGAAGAACAGCACAGCTCCGTTGTACATGAGCTCTCGGGCCTCTGCGTGCTTCGCCTGGGCCATGTACCTACAACCAGCACACAGAGCATGTAATGTTCTGTTTCACAACACTGACAGCTAAATAAACGCCTTACAAACGCCTAACAGCTTATAAACGACTAAATACTTTCGTTCGTGATAATACAGTCTGGCTTTTATTGCTGAAACAGTAAATAAACTGAATAGTACTAATATTCTGTTAAACAGGAGCTGACACATCCAGGGCTCTATCGTAGCTAATAGTCCGGCAACAGCTGGGCTTCACTGAAACACTTCGTTTTTCATTATTAATACGTAATTAAGGCAGTTTGGACAAACTGTATAAACTGTAATCTTTATTCATAAAACTGAACTACATCCAAACGTTTTAAAACTGTAGTATTTAGCTATAATGTGTATTTTTCATTGCCAACAAGCTATAGCTAAAATCCTGTAAGATTGATGTTTCAAAGGGCCAATCAAAAAGAAAGTATTGCGCAAAAGGCGGAGCTAAAGCAACAGTAGGCCAATAGGAAAGCCGTACTGGCCAACTAGTGCCGTATACTAGGTAGCCGCTAGGCTAACGATAAGGGCTGTGCTTCTCTTAAATACCTAATTTTTAACAGTTAATACGCATTTACAGCTCAGTTTAGGATTAATTATAGACTATAATGTTTATTCAAACTGAGCTGCTGGCAAATATCTCCAAATCCTGAGTTATTTAGTTTGAAGTGCGTATATTTTCATTAGCACCAAGCTACAGCTAAAAGCCTGTCAGCGATTTGGCGAGATTGATGTTTCAACGGGCCAATAAAAGAGACAGCACGGCGCTAAAGGCTGGTCCAAAATACCGGCGAGCCAATGAGAAAATCGTACTGGCATCGCTTCTCTGACAGCGAGAAAGATCTGGAAAGGTGGCAAGCCGGGCCGCCCGGTTCGGCGCTTTTATTTCGGACTCACCTAAAGAATAAGGTGCGGTACATCTGGTGGGCTTCATAGTAATCCCCTCTCTCCACGCTGGCCCGGAGTTTGCCCTCCACCCGCTGCACTCCGCCGCGGTTTCGGCCCTTCGCACTGTCCTGCTCCGACATCATCCTCCCCTGAAACGCGTTGCGGCTAAAACTGACCCTGCCTGCTCACCGTACACAGCAGGTCCCACAAATAGAGAAGGGTTTAAATCATTATGCACAACTTATTCGACTCCAACTCTAATTTACTTCGTAATTTATCACCTCATATATCTTATTCAGAGTTATTGTTTCTTGTCCCAGTGTTATATTTATTTTTCCCCATTAACATTTTACTCTATTGTGATTCCACATGCGATCACCAGGGGGAAGCACATTTAAACCTTCGCGTGGTGTACTAGTGCATCTAAAACATTTGAGTGTCGTATTTTATGTTTTTTACGCATAAAGATTTGTGACCCCGCCCAGGGAAAACCAGGTCAAAGTCATTCTTTTTTTCAAATTTTTTTTTCAAAACAACTTTTTTTGTGAATTTAAGTTTTTTTTTTTTTAATCAAAATATGTACTTCAATAGATATGAGACTGTTGTCTTTCATTTACAGACATAATACCGAGTGGCTAAGTTTTGTCGCTAATGTGAGTGACACGATATTGACATGATATCTCAATAAATTGCCCAGTGACTTTGGCCTGGTTTTCCCTGGTGGGGTCACATATATATTTAAACCTTTTTTGCTTTAATTTGATTGATGATTTGATTCTTGACATTGGTGCCAGTGTAGCTGGGATACAAAATGTTTTATTATTATTATTATTATTATATGTCTGTTATGCTAAAAAAATTTTGGTTAATGTGAACTTCACTAAAACTTTTTGGGATTTTTTTGTTGTTTTTGTGACATTGTGTTTAAAACGTGTTTAAAAACGTTTTTTAGACAGTTTTGGTTCCCCTTGAACCTGTTGCAGCTGGGGCCTTAATTAACGTTACACCTGTTGTAGTTTTCCGTAGGTTCGGCGGAAGTGTAGTGGATGCTTGAATGGATAAGACATGTTACTCTGCTCTCCTCACAAAATGCTGGATTAAACTTCTAAATTAATGAAGTTTTGATTAGTTCACACAATATCTAACGTTTAGGATTAGAGAATGTTTTTTTGTTTTTTTTTAAACTGTAGCAATTTTTCATATCAGTGAAATTTGATGATGTATAAGTCTGTTCACTGTGTGATCTTATTGTACCCTGTGCTGTTTTTATTTAGAATAAACTAGCAGATCTCCACTTCCTGGTGCGTGTGTGTGTGTGTCCGCCTCCTTTGACCCCTGCAGTTCCAAGTCTGCTACACCACAAGAATAAATCTCTCAATGTCAACAAGACCAAAGAGCTGATAGTGGACTTCAGGAAGTGAGAGAACATGCATACCCCCATAACCATCAATGGATCCACAGTAGAGTCAGTAGCTTAAGGTGCTGTCACAGTAAAGTTGAGTTGATTTAAGCAGACATGAGCTTGTGGTTTGATTTCCTGAACTGACAGGACACGACTGAAATGCCCTTGAGCAAGACACTTCACGCCCAACTGCTCCCCGGGTGCCATCTATAGAGTCGCCCTTCAATCACAGAAAGTGTGCTCACTGCTGCCTACTGTTTACCTTCAAAGAAAGGTTAGACATTTTCGTCTTCGCGCACATTAGTCAGTGTGTCACATTCACTTCACCTTCAGTCTGGCTTATGAAAATCTGAAATCCATCCATTATCTTACCCACTTCATCCTGATCAGGGTCACGGTTAGTCCCCTACCCCCTCACTGGGCGCAGGACAGGGCTTTGCAGACTGTCCTAGCCAAGCCCAGGACATGGCACCAATTTATTGCAAATCAGAAATCCAGAATCTAGTATTGAGTGTATAAATGAACATACTTGTCAGAAGTTGGACATTTCTGGTACATAAACAGACACTGGAACCACAGAGTTTAAGACATGTTAAGTTTAATTACAGAGTATTTAGTAAAGCAAATTGTTATAGTCAAATTTCTAAATTAAACAAACACACCATCATCTACCCTGAACAAATCTGTTCTCACAGTTTAATAAATTAACATATTAATAACTTTCCTGCATTATAAAGTAGTCTTACATACGAAAACACACCAAATGCCAAGCTACAGATACACTTGCATGATTATATATAAATAACTGAAAAGTAGTGAGGCAGGAGGGGCGAGATGCCTCCAAAGGAAGCCACACAATGCAGCAGTAGCCAACACTGTAACCGAGTGGACAATAAAGGCATCACAGCTGCTTTTTGTAGTAAATAGTCGTGTCAGCTTCACTGAATCCCATTTTTACCATCATAATGTTCACACCAACAACCTGTGTTTACATTTGACATCTTATTTAGCATATTAGTGGTTTTTATAGTAAACATATAAGGATTGTGTGGTTTTGGGTCCAGTATGTTAAAGAGTAAAATCATGGTCAGGTCATATAGTTGAAGAAGATACCAAACAATGGCAGAGTAAACATATTTAATGGTATATAACCGCAAAATCCAAAGTATTCAAAAATATCCCAAAACCTCCCTAAGAGTTAAAACAGAGAAAAGTGAGCATTTGTTGAAATAGATGCTAAAATGAAGTCTTTAAAGCTTCATAGTATATAAATATATATAATAATACAAAGAGGAATAATGCTGGTTTTGTTCATTGAACAACTCGTGTGCAAAGGTGCGAGAACCAATAAGTAGATACATTAGATATAATTTATGTACAGCAAATACTTCATTACAGTGTATTTGTAAGACTTCAACAAATTAACTTACACTGGTCAAATACACTCACTGGCCACTTCATTAAGTACACACACCTTGTATCTACATTCGCCGTCCACTGTACTCTGTGTGAGATCCACTTGTATGAGCGCAACACACACTAACACACCACCACCACCACCACGTCTGGGTCACTGCAGTGCTGAGAATGAGCCACCTGATCCTGATCACTGAAGAACAGGATAAAGTATACAGAGAAACAGATGTACTACTGTCAGTACATAGTGCACATATCTGCTCAGTGGACAATGAGTGGAGATACAAGGTATGTGTACCTAATGAAGTGGCCACTGAGTGTACACTTCTTCTAAAAATCTGATTACAGTACATCACACAAAGCAACAAACCAGACATTTCACAGTGGAAGGCAGAAAGTTGTGGGGAACATCATGAATGTCTTGTCCTTCCATCAGGTCACGACCTGTTTGGGAGGAATTGGTTTTGGAACTCCTGGTCCTTGTCTGGGTGTCTGAGAGGTGGACACTGGTGGCTGGACATTATCGTAATCCCAACTGCAGAATACACAGAAAAAGAGAATAAAAGATGGAAGACTTCCATAAAATCCAGGTTTGCTTACAGAGGATGGAAAATGTGTTTTAATCTCATTAGCATATCTAACAGTGATGTTTAAACCCCAACACACAATGTCAGCATCTCAATAACGGGTCATGTGCCCTTGAGCATCAATTACAGCTTGACGACAACGTCTCAGGCTGTTCACAAGTCGACTTATTGTCTGGTGAGACATGGCATCACACTCTTCTTGAAGGACGGCCCTCAGGTCATTGAGGTTCTGGGGTACAGAGTTATGAGCCTCTACACAGAGACTCGGATGATCTCATAGGTTTTCTATGAGATTCACGTCTGGAGAAAGTGCAGATACTCCATCTGAGGTACCTCAGTCTCCAGCAGCCATTCTCTAATGATGTGACCTCGCTGAGCTGGAGCATCGTCATCCATGAAGATGAAATGAGGCCTGTGTTGTTCATGCAGAGGCACAGTGACTGGATTAATGATGTTATTACAGTAGTCTGGGCTCGTCACTGTACCATTCACACAGTGTAGGCAGTTCTGTATTCACTAGACACACTAACACCACCATCACCAAAGGCCTGTCTGGTGACACCAGTGTCTGAAGCATAGCGTCTCCTTCACGTCTCCATCATTTCTGCTCAGCATGAATTGACTTTAATCAGTGAACAGCACTGAGGCCCACTGGTCCCTCGTCCAGTGTAAATGCTCCCTGACCCATGTAAGATGATGACGTCTGTGCCTGGTGGTGTGGTCAGGCACTTGCAGGTCGTCTAGCACACAGACCACACTGGTGTAAACGTTTTTGAATGGTTTGACGTGACACTTGATGCCACACAACTCCAGACACATTTAAGGGAGGTGAGAGGCACCATCATCCGGTTCTGCAGGGCACTGTTCACAATGAAGTGGGCATCAGTGTGTGATGTGGCCAAAGGACGTCCACTTCTGTGTCTTTCTGTGACTCTTCCAGTCTCTCTGTGTCTCTGTTACAACCTGCTGATGACTCTCTGTGACACTCTAAGCTCAGTGCTCACTTCTGTCTGTGAACTTCCTGTCTGAAGCATCACAGTGGTGAGGTACTGATGATCAGGTGTTAGGTGTGGTCTGAACTGAGCACTCAGCTCCCTCTAGTGGCACAAGTCTGAGTTGTAAGATGAGCTTACATCATGTCCCTTCGGTGCTGTGCAGCCTGAGATTTGTGGGACTAAAAACCTAAAAGCTCTGATATTTTTAGTGTCAGCGGTAAATTGTAACCATGTGTTGTATTATAAATCATAAAATCATTTGAAGTCTTCTTTTACTCAAAACATCAACACTCTGGGTTTATTTCATGTAGTTGTTGTATAAAACACTAAGATTTGCGTTTGAAGACTCATACAAAGAATCTTAAAAAATGACTGAACTACATGTTACCTGGTCTGGGAAGGAGGAGCTGATGGACGTGGTGGGCGAAATGGCTGCAAAAAAGAACATCATGGGAATGAATGAATCTCTACAAGAAAACAAAACTAAAGGAGAAAAGTGGAGCGTAACTTTAACCATAACCAATGAGAACTAGAGGGCGTGGCTGGTGTAGCCAGTGAAAGAGTCGCATTCCTGTTTCAATTTTTCGGGTCTCTTCCTCCAGCTCCGAAGGATATTATAAATATAAATATAATTGACTTCCATTATAAATACATTTGACTTCCAACCAGCAGCCTTGTGGTCACAGGACTAGATTCCTAACCAGCAGCCAAGGGCTGCCCTTATGTCCCAAATCTCATTCAATCATTTATACATTTGATTTGGAGTTTGAGTAAATTACTATTCAACCAGCATCAACATTAAAATAATAAAGTTTTATTATTATTATTTTGCCAATTTTTCCTTCCCCTCCGCTGTGTGGGATGTGGCCACGCCTCTTTCTAACTACCGCTGATGCACCGTCACTGGGGAGCCAACGGAGGAAAGCGCAGCATCCCCAGCTCTGATGGACCAATCAGAAGACACCTGAGCCAGCAGACACTGTAGTGTGAAAGTGATGGAGAGTGAGAGCACCATCTACCCGCCCAGAGATAGCATAGTCAATTTTTGCTCTCTTGGGCCCCGGCTGTCGATGGCGAACAGCATTACTGGGATTCAAACTCTCTCTGGGCGGGTAGATGGCGCTCTCACTCCCTATCACTTTCAGATTGCAATGTCTGCTGGCTCAGGCTTCTACTGATTGGTCAATTTGGAGCTGGGAATCCTGCACTTTCCTCCGAGTGTGTTGGCTCCCCAGTGATGGTGCATCAGTGGTAGTTAGAAAAGAGGCGGTGACTGTATCGCACGCAGTGGAGGAGGCTTGTGCTTGTATTCACTCCCCTAGAGTCAGAGACAGTGCAAAGTGATGGGGAGAGCCCCCTAGTGGATAGGATGGGTTAATTGGCTGCTACTTCATTGGGAAGGGGAGAAAAATTGGCAAAAAATCAATAAAAAAAAAAAACAAGAAAAAATGCACTTTTTTACCATTTTCTTGTTTTGGAGATGCACTAGCTTCCACAAGTATGAAAAAGGGTGAACATTATGATTAAATGGGAATTTTCAGGTTTATATGAAAATCGACAGCAGAAATGTCATGATCATGACAGGCCTGACTGTCAATCATTCCTAATGTGTTTAAAAGCCTTTAATCTGTTACGGTTTTAGTCTTATGTTTGTAGTTGTCAAACCAAAATGTCACAGGCACAAAAAAGCCTGTGTGTATGTTCACGCAGATGACTAGACTACCTGTGGGTTTGTGGGAGGAACCTGGACGGGTGGAGGAGGAGATGTTGCGCTTGGTGTGCCCACGTTGGTCTGCCCACCGCTTTGAGCGTAGGCTGTATTAGCTGACCTGTGGAGGATGATAGTTCATAGTCAATGAGAGCTTTAGAAAAGCCCAAAATCAGAAGCAGAACCAATGAAAGGAGCCAAGTCTCTACAGGAAGAACTCAAGACTGCATGCAAATCAGCTTTGTTTGTCAAATCAGATCAGTCTGCGCTGCAAGTCAGACCTGATTTGTGTGTCCAGGCATCAACAAATCCATTTGAATGGGTTGTGACGGACACTGTATGTCCAAATGTTTGTGGACACCGCTTCTAATGAATGTATGCTCAGCTACTTGAAGTACTGATGTACAAATACACAGCTTGTCTAGTCCCTGCAGAGCAGTACTGCCAATACAATAGGACTAGACATTAACATGTCACCATGTCTAATGCCATACGTGGGCATTGAGCTGTGTTCTCACCTGCGACGTTTGGAGCGGCGGCCCTTCAGGCACCTGTCCAGCAAGTCCCGTCTGAACACGTAGAGAAAAGCAATGACCAGCACCACCAATATAGGCACCACCAACAGGAAGAAGATCAACAGGCCGTTCCTCATGGAGTAGTCTGGGGAAGAAATGTATGAGAACATTTCGCTGTCCCGTTCTTTAGATTGGTCATTTCACAGTACAGTGGAACCTCAGTTATCGTTTGCCCTAGTTATGGTACAGTTTGGTTATTTTTTCCAGGAAATTGTGTCCCAGTTATTGTTCATCTGCTCAGTTTATAATTAATGTAATTATCTCATTTAATTAGTAATTAATCAACTAATTTAATAATAATTGATAGCTGTAGGGACACAAATGCTCAAATTTTAGTGTTTTTATACAGCAACTCTCTGAAATAAATACAAAAATGATTTTTTTGGGGTAAAAATAACCCTTCAAATGATCAGAAAAGGTGTTTTATGATATGGTATATAACATGCTTACAACTTGTTGCTGAACAGTAAACATTTAGGATTTTAGAAATCTGGCTGCACACCACTGAAGGGACATTATGTAGGTTAATTTAACAACTCAGATTGGTGCCAAAAGAGAGCGCCCTTCAGCAGAGTGCAGAGCTCAGTTCTGATTGTTTGGGGCTCAAACACTTACAGTCATGGCCGAAAGTGTTGGCACCCCTGAATTTTTTCCAGAAAATGAAGTATTTCTCCCAGAAAATTATTGCAGTTACACATGTTTTG
>BRDA01005085.1:9626-24724 GCA_036984385.1 Crenuchus spilurus
AAAGAGACCGAAACAAACAAAGCCAGAGAAACAATGAGAAACAAAGCCAGAGAAACAACAAGAAACAAAGCCAGAGAAACAACAAGAAACAAAGCCAGAGAAACAACAATAAACAAAACCAGAGAAACAACAAGAAACAAAGCCAGAGAAACAACAATAAACAAAACCAGAGAAACAACAAGAAACAAAGCCAGAGAAATGAGAAACAAAGTCAGAGAAACAACAAGAAACAAAATCAGAGAAACAACAAGAAACAAAGCCAGAGAAACAAGAAACAAAACCAGAGAAACAACAAGAAACAAAGCCAGAGAAATGAGAAACAAAGCCAGAGAAACAAAAAGAAACAAAGCCAAAGAAACAATGAGAAACAAAGCCAAAGAATCAACAAGAAACAAAGACAGAATAAATGATGAATGCAAATCATGTTTTCACAAAATTAGCAGCGAATCACGTGGGCATGCCGATGGAAACTGGGCAGATGAACGATAACTAAAACAATATTCTTGAAAAAAATCTAACTAAACTAAAGTCTAATTGTAAGATAACCAGGGCAAATGATAACATGTAGTTTTATTTGTACTACCCTGACTAAACTAGCTGTATTACTGTAGTGCTATCAGTGTAGTTCCACTGACTCCCTTTACTGTATACATCCTATTGTACTGAATAGTATTACCATCATCGTAGCTTACAAAAATATGCTTCTCACATGATAATTTTTCCATTTTCTTTCTGATTTGATAATATGGCACTTACCAAATTTCTCCCAAATAAAGCTCTGAACACTGTAAATAAGCACAAGAAGCAAAACTAAATGGGCACAAGTTTTCATTCACACTTTTCAATTTAGGCTGCAGGACAGCAAGTCTGTGACCTAACCAGTTAATGTGATAACTAATCTGTCTTATTTAAACACTTATTATATTAGTAAAGAGTCAGAAACACTTACTTGTGTAAGGCAGTGAACAGCAGCTTGCACTGATCAGCTGTTCGTGGAAGCGGAAAGAGTTTTAGTTTCATTTTCCAGTCAGCTGCCACTCCTTCAGCTCAGTTAAAGAAGCAGGGGGTTTCCTCCCAGCAGCACAGACTTCAACCACAGACTAACAGTACAACAGTATAAAGTTTACAGACTTTAACACTATGATTGTGATATTAGGTATTTACAGAGCTTATGATTGCAACACCTACTCAAGTAGAGGTATATAGTAAACCTGTAGCAGAATGTTTTTGGGCTCTTGAAAGAGCCTTTTATGGCTAAGTGTGAATAAGAAATAAAAACAGTATTCAAATATTAACATCAATAGACATTTATTTGTGCAGGACATTTCAATTCACTTTATAATTCTTCGACAGTCTTGGCAACATCAGTGATTAATTTTAATACCTATCCCATATTTGTTGGGTGGCTCTTATCATGCTGTACAAAGTTCAGTAGGCCTTTTCAGTGTTACATCTAGTTTTGTGTCCACACAATGGGCTGTAAAGATGTAATAAACCTGAGAATGTCAGCTACATCAACTGAGTACAGCTCAGTCATTTCTGTTAAGTTGTTCAACTTCACTTAAGGCAGTTTACGGCTGAGATTATTGCATATATCACTAAAACACATTTTAAGTTACACATCATGGCTATTGACAAAATATCAGTACTGTGATTATATTGCTGTAAACTAAAATAAACTATTACTCTGAGCAAATCATTTACCTTCTTTTTGAATTACAGAATATTCATCAGATGATCAAACACTGGGATTTATCTGCTTATTGAAACTTTCTGTGATAGCAGTAGTGCAATTATAAAACTGCAAGATGCACCTATAGTAAGTAGATCTGATAAAATGCACAATGAGTGTAGATACAAGTAAACTTCTTTTCCTGAGTTCATTTATATAAGCCAAAAATATCTAATGTAAACAGATTGGGGTATATCAACGCCAACCTCTTCATCAACAGTACAAGTTTAACCCAACACAACTATCATCTTTATCACTGTGCAAAGTTCCTGGCTGTCTTTGGATGATGAAACATCTTTACTGCTACACACGTTGGACTTTGCGGGTGGCAGAAGTTTTCAAGTTGGTTTGGATCATCCCTGTTTGGGGAAAAAAATCAAGGATTTACAAGGCAATCTCATGCCATCAAAGGCATAATAATATTTTGGAGATGTTAGACACCTAAGCACATCTTAAAATATTACTTTAACTTATTATTACAGCGAATACAGTCAGTACCAGTCAAACGTTTGCTCTTTTCCCCTTCTTTTTTCCCCTACATTGTAAGTTAACACATTAAGAGGGCAAGAAATGCAAGTCATTAACTCATGACAAGGCACAGATGTTAACTGAAAGCCATTCCAGGTGACTACCTCATAAAGCTGACTGAGAAAATGCAAAGAAAGCTGGCATCTATGCAAGAGGTGCCTACTTTGAAGAATGTAAAATATAAAACCTATTCTGGTTTATTTAACACTGTTTTGTTTACTAAATAATTCCATATGTATTTTTTCATAGTTTGGATGACTTTAGTAGTAATTTATAATGCAGAACATTATTAAATGATGAAAAACTACTGAATGTCCAGGAGGTGTGTCCAAATTTTGACTGGCACTGTAGAGTGAAAAGTCAAAAGAATTTCCTCTTTACTGACTAAAGTAGTTTGAAAAACAAAGTTTAGCTCCAGTTGTTCTCAATGCTCTACACACCTGAGGTAACATAATGAAGTACTGAGCTGACTAACCAAACCAGATACTGGACTGCCATGAGGACAGGTCTGAAAAGGGTCTTCTTCTGATTTAATAAACACTTTCCAGAATTTTTTTTTTTCTTGGTGTTATTGTAAATGAAGGGTTTACACTATTGGTATTATTGGAAAACAATGTTTTTGTTACATTAATTCAGTTTGAATGTTCTCTTTAACATACTTGAGAAGTCAATAGAGTATGGATCTCCGTTTACAGTAAACTTGATTGAACCCTGTTGATTTCGCTGGTATTCGGCTTCAATGTCTGCACTGGATATTGAGCAGGAACTCTAAAGAGAGAACGAGAAAGAGTGAGAGAAAGAGAGAAGTGTAGAGGTGGGGTAGAGACTATGAATGGCTGTAAACTACAAATCTGCAAGTACCAAACAGGCTGTACAACATTTCTTCCACCTGTAATCAGTAGCCTGAAGTCAGACACCTCATAGTGAAGAGAAATATTTACATTATATGCCAAGAAAAGCCAGCCTGACTCTAAATCTGTATATGTGTATAAACACAGTACTGCACAAAATTCTGCAAATCAGTTTAAAAACCTGAGCTCCAAGTAAACAGGTTAGGTTTATGATTAGGGCTTTGCTAGTAATAGTTTCCAGAAAATGAATGTCTATGTAAAGTCCCCACAATGAACAGAAATGTGTTTATGTGTGAAGGGAAGCCTTACTCGATTAGCAAAACTGTGCCAGCGTCCATTATGTCCACCAAACTGCCACAAGGGTGCCTTCTTAGATGAAGATGATGTCAACTTTTTAAACGCAGTGATCACTGAAGGAAGTCTGTAAAGAGAACATGTTCATAAGCAGACAAACCTGTGTGTTAACATTACTAATGTATTGCAGGAAGTGACTAAATTATCACTATAAAACTACACTCTGGAAATTTCATGATGAATGAACCAATAAATATTGTTTAAAATGACTTTGAATAATATAATTTTTACATTGTCTTCATCTGAAACTTAAGATGTATTTTCTACTTTTAAGTTTTTTACATTTTTTGAGATACAACACATAATTGTCAAATACGCTGTGACCAGGAGGAGTCAGATACAGCATGGTTCCAGAATCAAACAAGGCTTTATTACAGAACTATGAATATGGAACAAAACAAATACTGTGGTTGTCACACACTGGACTGTTACACACTAGGGAAGCTTTATAGCAAATAATCAGGACAGATAATGAGACGGCAGGGTTGTACGTAACTGGGGTTGGAGACAAAACGGCACATTGGAAAACAAACACAGAGCATGCGGACAGAGACAGGTAATTCAGATTATGACATTATTTTGAAAATCAGTACTAGTTTAGGCTATAGTATAAATCTTTTTTTTCTTCTAGTATTTAATTTTTTTTTTATTTGCCCCTCCCAATTTAGTAGTCAATTAACCCATCCCATCTGCTAGGGGCTCTCCCCATGACTTTGCAATGCCCTTGACTCTAGGAGGGTGAAGACAAGCATAAGCCTCCTCTGATGCGTGTGATGCGGGCACCACATCTTTTCTAACTATCGCTGATATACCGTCACTGGGGAGCCAACACGCTCAGAGGAAAGCGCAGGATACCCAGCTCTGATGGACCAATCAGTAGACGCCTGAGCCAGAAGACATTGCAGTGTGAAAGTGATGGGGAGAGAGCGCCATCTACCCGCCAAAAAAGAGCACGGCCAGTTTTGTTCTTTTGGTCCCCGGCTGTCGATAGCAAACAGCATGACCAGGATTTGAACTTGCAATCCTCTGCTCATAGTGTCAGCATCTTAGCCTGCTGAGCCACTCGGGGCCTATAGTATGAATCTTACAGAGACTTGTGTTTTCTCAGTAGATCTCACTCTAGCTGTGCTGGAGAATACTACTCTGTTTTTCTGATGAGAGAGAGGCTCTGTATACAAACCCACCCTCCACCACTAGATGACTCATATTTTGGACGTCTTCTAATCCGCCTCCTGTGGCCGGTGGTCAGGTTTTTTTGACACATGTCTAGAAAAGTACACAAATCACACACCCACAACATAGACCTTTAATAAATTTACAGACAACCGTAAAACATTATGCATACCCATATTTTAAGGCATATATTCAGTAAAATCATGAAAAACAATGCAAGGCTTGAAAATGTTAATAAGTGGAAGATGTGGATGAGAATCCAATGTCTGAGAACAACCACTTGGCTTGTGGTGCTGGAATGTGGTGAAATTCTTAGCAAACCAGGATGCTTTGATGTCAAGCTCAGTTTGGTCCCATCCACATTTAGCCCAAAATCTCTCATGGCTGTCTCCAGACATTGAAGAAGTGGTGAAAAATGGATGTCTGAACCCACTAGGGTCCAGCGTTAATGGTGAGGGGATAAACTTCCATCAGAAATACCTTTAAACCTAATCTCATAGGTGGTGGAGTTGATGGTGAACTGAACGGTTCCTCGCTGGTTTTTCTGGAACTCTCTCTCCAGCATGGAACTACTGACTGAGCTAGATTTCCCTTTTGAATCCTGCCAATACATTCAAAACATACACGTCCCATAAAATCAAAGATCTTGGCACGCTCAAAAGTATTCTTTCTGATTTCTAGGCTACAAAAGTTAATCTCTAGAGTGACTGACCTTGTCCCCATACTGGTACCAGCCATGATTACCTCGGTAATGCCACAGCCACTCAGTATTTTTTGAGCTTTTGCGTCGGACCCGCAGGTTACTCTTCTTCAAAATGCGCATTTTAGTGAAGTCAACAGACAGAGCACTACACATGGAAATATAACACATAGTGAGATTCATCAGCACCTTTTAACGTACAATTCAAATGGAACAATGTAAGCACATAATTAATTGAGTACACAATGAATTACAATACCAGTCAGAAGTTTGGACACACCTTCTCATTCAGTTTTTATTTTTTTTCCTACATAGTAAAGTAATACTGAAGACATCAAAAATATGAAGGAACACATAAGGAATCATGTAATAAACTTAAAAGTGTTAAACAAACCAAAATATGTTTTAGATTTTAGATTCTTCAAAGTAGACACACAACTGATGTCTCAAACACATTAAGTGGCAAGAAATGCAAGTCATGAACTCTTGACAAGGCACAGCTGTTAACTGAAAGCCATTCCAGGTGACTACCTCATAAAGCTGACTGAGAAAATGCCAAGAAAGTTGTCATCTAAGCAAGAGGTGCCTACTTTTTAAAGAATCTAAAAATTTAAACATATTCTGGTTTGTTTAACACTTGTTTGTTTATTAAATAATAATGTATTTCTTCATAGTTTGGATGACTTTAGTATTAATCTACAATGCAGACCATTAAAAAAAATTTAGAAACCACTGAATGTCCAGAAGGTGTGTCCACACTTTTGACTGGTGCTGTATGTGTACATTTAACATTCAAACTTTTTTCTTTTTAGATGTCAAGCAAAAATATGCAGCAAAAATGAACTGGAAATGTTATATCCTTCACAGTTTTTCTATGAACAGAATTTTGCAACCCCTACACAACTTTAATGTGGTACAACCAGGGTTGTATGATGGTATTACCATGGCACTACAATGATAATATTACAGTACAACTATGTTCATCACAGTAAATACTATTAGAAGTATTACTTTAGTTTGCATTACTGTAGTGTTACCATTGTAGGGCCATGGTACTACCATCATAGTGTCCAGAAAAGTCACAGTCCTACCATTATAGTATTACAAGTACGTTTTTGCAAGTGAATGTAGCTTTCAGTGACAATTAATATTGAATTTTCCTATTTCACCATCACCAACAATAACTAAGAACTATTCTATTATATTCAAATTCTATTTCTCAGAGATCACCAGCCAACTGGTTCTTGTATTCAGACCTAGACTACATAATTACCATTCTACTGCCCTTTGTTGTTTTGTCTTTGGTTCTACAATACAACTACAACAGTCTAGTTGTTGATCCATGAGGAACCTCTATCCCAGCTAGTCCATGATGGTAATTATGAATATCTTTGCTGATCTAGAGCACCATAAACTTGGCAGACGTACCCACAGGGTGTGTTGTAGATCCTGATGCCTTTTGTGTTGGGGCGTGAGTACTGAGCCTCCAGTATATAATCATGGTCTACATCCTCCCAGCCTTTACCCAGATCCATCTGCCACCTATAGGACCTGCCACTGTCTTCTGCAGGAGAGTACAGACAATAGCTAAAGACATTTATTTACCTATTAATGCCCATTATTTTTGGAAAAGTTATTGTGTAAATGAAACATTTATCCTACATTTGCAACATACCGTCAGATGATGAGCTGCTGCTCCGATGCCTGTGACGCCGTTTTTTCTGGTCATGGTTCCTCCGACCTTGACCTCCCTGCCCAGAGGACCCATCAGAGCCTTGGATGTGCTTAAAGTGACAGGACGCACCATACCGACAGTTTCCTTTCAGGGAGTACTTGCACACATGCAGATCATGACACTTTTTCCCATAGCGGCAGTGCCCAGCATTGTAGTACTGACAAGCTTTCTGATTGAACACAGACAGCAAATAAGAGCTTCATTAATAAGTACCAGTACAATCATACAGCATTCACTCTTTAAACTCTTTCAGTGATGGTTACATAGAGTCAACTTATGTATAGAATCATGACATTAATACATATTTGATATATTTCACTTTTGATGCAAATTCAAAACTACCATCTTCTATTTTTTCTGGAGGTTTAGTTAGTGTACTTTTAGTCTGCTTGGGGGTTCACCATTTATTCCTCACATTTAGAGATTCAGTACTCTCTAATTTCCCAAGATATGCACAGTAAGAGGTAAATGAGATTTTTCCTCAAGTAGTTTGTTTCTGCCTATTTTGAACGGCGTATTAAAGATTTTACTTCAAATAAACTATGCCATATTTTTTTTATAAAATTACCATTAAACATATATAAAAGCTGAAAGAAACATTGAAAAAGCATACATTTTTGGTTGCAATCCTTTACTGATGCTTGAATAAGTCTCAAACACAATTGAGCACTCTGCTGAAAGGCAACTTCTTGTGTCATAAATGTGAGCTATAAAATTAACCTACATAATGTTCCTTCAGTGCTGTGCAGCCTGAAAGTGTTTACATTCCTTACAATCATCAGTAAGTATGTGTTGGTTTACAAATCATAAAAAATTCTTTTAACATAAAACCATCAATATTTTGCATTTCTTTCATGTAATTGCTGTATCAATAGGCTACAATTTGGGCATGAAGATTAGATGGAAAATTTTTATAAACACAGTGAACTGGTCCCCAAGTGGCTAAGTGGACTAAAGGTCAATTTATACTTAAGCACTGAGTCAATGCATTAGCCTGTGCACACTGCCTATGTTGTAGCATGCATTTATACTTTTTTATGTTTATACATGCATTTGTATGTGACGCGCTGCAATTACACAACAAAACCCTAGGTGGCGATAGGGTTTTATGCCCCTGGTTGAGTTCCTTGGTGTACTGTGATGACTTCCTCAGAGTACTACGACGAGGAATCATAGAGATGTTTGTATTTTCAGACTTCCTCGGTGAGTCTCTCCTCAACTTGATCCACTGTTGTATCAGAGATGTTTTTTCTGCTGTTTCTCAGCTTGTAATGATGATTTTAAAACTGGCTGCGGAGGTGAAAATGCAGAGGTGGGAATATGATTTGGTGGACCAATCACAGCTGCTGCAATGTGCGTCGACTTGCAGTTACATTTCTGGAGAAGTGCGCATCAAGGTATGGTGTAGGTTTGACGCAGACGTAAAAATTGGCCTTAAGGTACTGTCACTGATCTGAGGATTGTGAGTTCGAATCCTGGTCAAGCTGCTTGCTATCAGTAGCTGGAGCCTGAGAGAGCAAAATTGGCCATGCTCTCTTCGGCTGGGTCCACAGCACTACTAAGTAATGTCGGCTGGCTCAGGAATCTGCTAGGAGATCCATCTGAACTGATGATTCTGTGTTTTCCTTCAAGCGCATTGGCTGCCCATCGGCAATGTATAGGCAGCAGAGGTGCATGAGGTGGAGCCTGACTTCACATGCATCGGAGGATGCCTGTGTGAGTCTGCACCCTTTTAGAGTCTGCACCTTTTTAGACATTGCAGGTGATGGGAAGAATCAACAGATGGGCCGATTGTCTACACAAATTGCAGAGAAAATTGGGTAAAAGAAAGTTAAATAAATACAGTGAACTGTTATGATTATGGAAACTTTCGCAACTTTCACTTCTGATTCAGTTTCCTGGAATCTATGTTGAGACAAACAGAGCCAGTGAAACCTCCACCCACACCACTACGCTGGTAATGTGTCACCATAAACAATCTCCCAGGTAATCTAGTATCTCTGAAAATAATTGTACAGAGTATCATTTTTGACAACAAATGCCTGAAAAGTTTATAAAAATGCTTTGTTGATAGAATTCAGCATCAGCCCAGTGGCTCCTGTTGTAAGTATACAGAATGAAAAACACCACAGGATTCCTTTACTATGAACTCTAATGCTCAGGGGCAGATCTAGGACATTTGGGTGGCGTGGCTAGGGTGGTACACTAAGGCCCTGAAGCTTGACTAATGCTAGTGACAAATAAAAGCAGGTGATCAAAGATGTGAAGTAGTTTGTAGAATGCAATATGTTAGGCTGTTGTTTAGTTATTGTGTGCTCATGTAGTTTATCTAGTAGCCTGTTAACAGGAAGCTAATGTTATCTTTTCATCTGAATGTCACAATCCAACCTTCATTTAGTCACACAGGGGACAGCTGTGGTCTGGTGATTAGGGAACTGGTCTTACGACCGGAAGGTCACTGATTCGATCCCTGAAGTGTCCTTAATCAAGGCACCTAAACCCCAACTGCTCCCCAGGCACCGTGGATAGGGCTGCCACCCCTTTGACCACATGTTCTCAGAGCCGAGTGTGTTCACTAGTGTTTTTACTGCACGGATGAGTTAAATATGGAGGTCAAATTCTATTGTGAGCAATCACATTGGCAAAAAGCTGAATCTAAACATTCAGGCACCTACCAGCATAATCATCCAGCTTTTTAACTGACATGTAGTTGGTTTTGTGCTACATAACCATTTGAGACAATCATATGACTGATAGGTTTGGGACTGGCCAGTGGGGTTGCCAATATAATTCAAGGCCACTCCAACCACCCCTTGAATCTGCTTGTGTCTACAAATCATCCTTTCTTTAATTACGGTACATGAACATTAGATGTAGAAGTGTGTAAAAGTACACCTTTAATGCTGCTGGTTCCTGGTCAGAGTCTGAGCTGGGCTGGGAGTCTGGGTGGGAATCTGTGTCCGTATCACTGAAGTCTGACATGTCGTCATCAACCACAGCTGCTTTGAATGGCAGAGATTATACAGCATTAAGTACTGATTTCACACCTTTGTCCATTATCCAACACACAAAACCACCAGAACCTCCTTCATTACTCAACATGTACACTCTTAAAAAAGATGGTTCTTCAAGCGCACTTTAGTAAGTTCTATATAGAACTATGAACACTGCATGGATAAAGTTCTCTTTGCATGGTGAAAATGTTCTTCAGCCTGATTAGGAATGTGTTGTAGACAGTTCTTTACAGAACCTTTTTGAAAATGGTTCTATGTAGTGCTATCTACAACATCATCAATCTGAAGAACCCTTTTATCTCGCAAAGAATGCTTTGGGTTTTTTAAGTGTTCATTAAGTGTTCATGGTTCTATATAGAATGATTTTCTTTACTAAAAAACCCTTGAAGTGCCATCTCTTTTAAGAGTGTAGGAAGGTTTTGTGACATCACAAAAACAATGAATTCAAAACAGCCTGTTTTCACATGAAGACCTGAAAAAGCCCAGAGGATTAAATTCAGTGGCTGAGGTTAAGGGAAAAGGTGTACCACAAAAGTATTTAGATACATATGTCAATATGAATAGAAAAAAAAAAACTGAAATAAATATATCTACAGCTGTTTCAACTCAGTCAGTAACTAAATTTTACAGGACAAAGTGCCAAAGTGACAGGGTCTAGTTTAACAATTTAAGTAGTACCAAAGCTCTGTCTGGGATAAAGGAAGGATGTAAGTATAATGTGGAGAAAAACAAATAGACACACACGTACAGTAGGACAGTTACACTGTTTATACCAACTTTATGCAACTTTATGGTTAATGCTGGTAAGTTGCTGGTGCAAGACAGGCCTGGAGTGTGAAGTGAAGTTGTGGACTGAAGAGAGAAGAGGTGGTTCTTCAAGGGTTCTTTAGTAAAAGATATGTTCCATGTAGTACCATCAACTCTTTGCATTTTTTGCATGGCGAAAGGGTTCTTCAGATTGATGAGCAATGTGCTGTAGATGGTTTTATAGAAATCTTATGAAAATGGTTCTATTTAGCACCAAATTATGTACTAATACAAGCTTGACATCATAACTACAGCAGAACCATTTTCGGTGCTACATAGAACAATTTTCAAAATGGTTTTGTATAGAACCATCTACAACAGGGGTGCACAACACGTCGATTGCGATCTACCGGTCGATCACAAAGGTAGTGTGGGTAGATCGCATGGCATTAAAAAAATAAACATCAGTCTATCATCATATCATGTGATTGGCCATCTCCGCTATCGCTTCATAAAACAGCATCTGGACTTGTAAACTTATTTTTCAAGTTAGCCAGCAGTCTGCATTCACCTGTTACTGTAAGTTCTTAACATGTTTGTTCTGCCTGTGTAAGAAACCTAAAACTGACCATTTTCATAGGAGTACTTTTTTACTGTCATTTTGAAGTGTGTTTGCCTTGACTGCATTATTCGGCTTCAGCCTTTTCACACGTGAAGATAATTAAGTCCAAGTATCGTTCCACTATGACTGATGATCATTGGAGGATTGCTTGAGGCTGGCTATCAGCAACTACTGTCCAGACTCTGCATCTCTGACTGATTCCATTCAGTGCAAGTCATCAGAGTAAAGTAGGCTAATGACAAAACATGTACACAGTTGTATTGTGTAATATGGGTTAATGTAGTTATTCAAGGTACACCAGCATACATTGTACATATAAATTGTCAGTATATTTATAAATAAATATATGTCTTGCATTTTTATATTAGGTACTGTAGATTATTTTGACATAGTCATTAGATAAGTAGCTCACAGGCTGAAAAAGTGTGTGCACCCCTGATCTACAACATATTCATCATCAGTCTGAAGAACCCTTTCACCATGGAAAGAATCCTTTATTCGCGAGAAGAGTTCTTTGAGTGTTCAAGGTTCTATAGAGAACCATTATCTTCACTAAAGAACCCTTGAAGAACCATATCTTTTAAGAGTGTATTTATCACAAAGAGATTGTTCTTCACGGGTTTTTTAATAAAGAAAATTATTCTATATACAACCATGAAAACTTAAAGAACCCAATGGGATCTTTCAATGGTGAAAGGGTTCTTGAGATTGATGAGGAATGTGCTGTAGATGGTTCTATATAGAAATCTTTTGAAGATTGTTCTATATAGCCCTACAAAGGGTTCTGCTATCATTACAATGTCATGCTTGTAAAAATAGAGGAACCTTTTTGGTGCTATATAGAACCATTTTCAGAAAGGTTCTGTATACAGTAGAACCATCTACAGAATATTCCTCATCAATCTGAAGAACCCTTACACCATGTAAAGAACTCAAACTGTTGATGGTTTTATATAGAACCATTTTCTTTACCTAAGAACCTTTGAAGAACCATCTCTTGTAAATGTGCTCCTTTAAATGTCATTTTCCAGCCCAGCTGTTATGAGTAGTTGATGAGACTGTACCTGACAAGCTGAATCTGTTTTGGTCAGGTCCACTAGCAGCACTGAGCTGATCTGTGTTTATTTAGTTTGTGCACATAGTCACAATCCTTCATTTGTTAATCATCAATTATCGATCACTCACAGAAATGATCAACACTTACCTTTTTCTTCACAGTCGTACGAAGCCATGGCTCGGTCTGAAAGAAAGATCCAGTTCGTTTCAGTTTCACTTCATGTGTTTAATAAGTTCTCATTCTGAGTTTATCTTATGGAGTTTCACTTTCATCAATAACATCTTAAATACAGCTACAGACATTCATACTGACATGTAGTTCAGTTTATTTTATATTTCACCACTATTTAGCCACATACAATAACTTTTAATCATGAATTCCTAAAAAACACATTTTAAAATGTAAAAAAAAATAAAATAATAATTTGTACATTTGTTAAATATTTTAAAAATACATAACATGATGTTTTATATTTTACATTATTCAAAGTAGGCAACTCTTGCTTAGATGCCAGCTTTCTTTGCATTTTCTCAGTCAGCTTTATGAGTAGTCACCTGGAATGACTTTCAGTTAACAGCTGTGTCTTGTCAAGAGTTCATGACTTGCATTTCTTGCCCCCTTAATGTGTTTGAGACATCAGTTGTGTATCTACTTTGAAGAATCTAAAATCTAAAACATATTTTGGTTTGTTTAACACTTTTAAGTTTACTACATAATTCCTTATGTGTTTATTCATAGTCTGGATTCATAGTTCATAGTTCACTTCATAGTTTTTACAATGTAGGAAAAAAAAGAAATAGCCATATATAGACATGTGAGTTGTGCTCAAATATGAAAGTGGTGAACACTTTTGAATGGGGGTGTAGATCTAATCATGACTGTTAAATGGAGGTAGAAAGTCATATAATATTCTATCACTGGGCGCCGGCTAGTGGTAACAGTGCGTAACTACATAAAAATAAAAAAGACGAGTGACAGCAGGACACTTCTGTGAGGTACCAAAAGGTTTATTTTCATTACTCATTATGTGTAGCATTACAATATTTTAAACCTTTTCTTGTTTTAATGTTGATCAGTCTTGCTTATAATGAAGATCAGAAATCTCTCAAATTATTAAATTATTTCTTTATAAGTTTGAGTTAATTACTATTCACATAGTATCAACATTTAAACAAAACCAAAACACTGGTGACTACCAAACCCAAAAGAAAGATGAGGAGTGACCTACATATACAAACATAAACCTGACATAGACTAACCCACTGTTTTGGGATAGTTTTGGTCCCCTGCAGTTTTTAATGTCAAAAACAGTGTTACTCTATATTAAATAGAGAAGTGTCAAGCACTAGGACCCAGCAGAACAAGCTGAAGTCTGTTTCACTTTAGATTTCCCACAAGCTCATTGATTGCCTCTGCCGTATCTTGCTAAGGTGTGACTGGCCATCCCCGCAGCCACACCAACTTCTTGTAAACTGCATTAGTTGACCAGGATTTGTGTCTGTTTTTGGAAGCTGTGGATGAGTTGATTATGCTTAAATGTTAATAGTTAATCCTTCTGTGGTCTTTGGGTCAAATTAACCTGTGTTAACTGCTTATTTTTACTCAAAAATTAGGTATAATTTTTATGTAAATGACATCTTTTGAACATACATTCCAAAACATAAGTGTAAAATTGGTGATAATGAGTCTGAGTGAAGTTGACTAACAAGGTGAAATACAAAATTGGGTGATCATTTTGTGCTACATGCTTTACAACCAGTCAAATCTCAAAGGGAACAGTGAACTTAAAAGTAACAATAGAAAACTACTAGAAAAGAGTGAACTGAAAGAGTTTGAGTTTTATTAAATGTTCAATTTAAGCATGAATTAATATTTTGTTAATAATATTAAATGCATTATTTTATTATGAATAATGATTAATAGTTATTATTAATATATTATATTTTACATGTTTACTTTTTCATTATATTTTAATTGTTGGATTAATTGTTGTAATTGCCTTTAATCGAAAATCTTAAAAAAATACAGTTCCACATAAGAGATTAGAAGTGTAAAGTGAAACATACAGCTGTTTACAACTGTATCCATTGAACCCTTCTGACTGGGAGATCAGTGCTGCAGTTTGCGTAAGTCTCTTGCTTTATTTGATGTGAAGCAAACATGTCTGGCGAGTCCTTGTTCTAGTAAATGTGCTGACTTGCAAACATTTAGATGGACTTCTACCACAACTTATAAACAAGCAGAAGAGGGCACATTCCTCTGCTTCTCCTCACAGCTGCCTTCAGCTGTACTTCAGCTGTGATGGTGGAGCTGATTAAGGTGGGATGGATCTGTGTCCACACTGCAGATTTGTTTACCCCACCAAATGAGATATATGTGATTATATATATATATAATACATTGTTGTAGATACAATATGAATACTTACACATGAAGTAAATAGTACCAGTTAACTCGTAACAATGGTGCATGTGATTGTCTGGGATGTAATTAGATTGTAACAGTATATTCTCATGGTTGAAGGTATGAAGACCTGAGCTACTTTGACAAGAGCCTTATTGTTATAGTCAGATAACTGGATCATT
>BRDA01005086.1:8855-30398 GCA_036984385.1 Crenuchus spilurus
AGAGAGAGAGAGAGAGAGAATCAGGGTTATGTGCCTTGACTTTAGTCAACACCTGCCCAGGGATTGAACCGCCAACCTTCCAGTCACAAGAATAGCTTTTCCACACATGGCTTCTCCAATTTGGCTTAATTTTTCATAAATAAATGAGACGACTGTTCATCTGAAGTTGAACTTACTAATCTTAAGACCTGCAGAGGACCAGATTTCTTATTACGTCTAATTTATTCCCCATCAAAACACTCTGAATGGCTTTTACATCTTAATGAGTGAATTATGCAGTCACTTGTGATGAGTGCACCACTGCTGCTACTCCAGTTTCACCATCAAACGTTTGCTGGATTACAGCCTTCAAATCCAGTTTGTTCCGACCTTGGAAAATCGACACTCCTACGCACATTAAAATTTCCCTCTCAGTCGTCTCCAGGTGTGCATTCTTGTTACAAGATAACCTCTGGACCCAGGAGATAAGCAGATGACGCAGTAGGACGGCGCTGACGTCAAAACGCTGTTAAACCTAAAGCTGAACGTGAGGTGAACTAAAGAAGGTGGCAATGTAACATTCGGCTGTCACAACTCAAACAGGCAACCAAGAGAAAATACTGTCAGTACTCCTACAAACCCGCCAAAGAAAGATCAAGATATGGAACTGGACCAGCTGGCCTGACTTGTTATTTAAAAAAAAAAGACCTATATTCTTCAGAGTCAGAGTAATGTGGTACGTTACACTCTGCCTAACGAGTTCCTTCTTTCAAAGGTTCCTCTCACTTTGAGGAAAAAAAGGAACCCAGGCAGGCATCGTCTCTTCACCCCAGATGTTCTGAAGCTGTCTGATGGGTGTATTCACTACCGGTGCCCATTTTATTCATTTTAATCTGACAGTTTTAGGACAAAGAACATGCGTCACGTTATTGTGCTAAACTGTCAGTTGCTTGTTGATCAGCACTGACAGGATTTTGTAAAAATTAAAAAGTTCTAGAAACATTCTCGCGTTCATTTGGTCTACAAAAATCAGACAATGTGTCAGAAGGGTTTGTATCGTCAGGGCTGTAAAGTGTCTGGCTCAGTCACTGTCTGCCGGAAATACTGCTGAATGGGATACCAATGAGTGTGTGCGCGCGCGCGCGCATTACCTGTCGCAGGTACAGGAAGAAGCTGGAGTACTGTCCAGCCTCAGGCAGGTAAGACAGGAAGACTGTGATACAGATCAACAACACTGTGGAGTCCTGACCGACTTTACGAAGAGACTAGAGTGAGACGGAGAGAGTTTAAGGGCTGAGAGAACTTTATAACTGAGCAGTGAGTCAGTATGCACAGAGAAACAGACATTTACAATCATATTAATAACATTCATTATGCTAGGTAACTCACAGCAAAGGGGTCCGCCTGTTCCCAGGAGATCGGAGCCCCCCACGACGCCGGCCTCATTTTTTCAGGCAGAGACTCCGGCACGGCCACCAGGATGAAGCAGATGTCCAGTAGGGCGATGGCCGTGGCCAGAATGACCACCAGCGTGTCCCCGTACGCCCGAGACAGATATGCCCCGATCGCAGGACTCGTCACCAGACTGGCTGCAAATGTGGCCGAAACCTTACAGAGAGAACAGACACACAACAGAGCTGCGACAAACTGCGACCACAGACCAGAGCATGTGAGCAGCGAAGAGCGGAGTTCTGTGATTGAGAGGAATACTAGAATTAACATTTGGATATCGAATGCTGAGTGCATATCAGTACTCATGGGGAGTATTTGGGATCACTAGAGCAGGTGCTCTTTGAAGAGCTCGGTTTTTAGGAGTTTCTTGAACCCAGTGAGGGACACCTCTGCTCTAGTGGTGGTAGGCAGCTTGTTCCACCATCTGGGAACTACTGAGGAGAACAGTCTGGATTGCTTTGTGTGAATGTTAGGCAAAGCAAGGCGACGTTCAGTGGAGGAGCGCAGCAACCGGGCAGGGACATAAGCTTTTAAGAGCGAGTGTAGATAAGGGGGAGCCTGCTCTGTCATCACCTTATAGGCGATCGTGCAGGCTTTGTGTTTGGCAGCAATCGGAAGCCAGTGTAGCTCAATGAGCAGTGGGGTGACATGTGCCCGTTTTGGATGGTTAAAAACCAGACGTGCTGCTGCATTCTGGACCATCTGTAGTGGTTTAATAGTGCAGGCTGGGAGGCCTGTTAGCACAGCGTTGCAGTAATCGAGGCGTGAGATAACCACAGCTTGTACCAAGAGCTGAGTGGCATGTTGCGTTAGATACGGTCTGATATTATAAACCATGTTTTATGAGAGTCAACCATGTTTTAAACAACTCCACCCCACATCACGTGCATTCTGTACATTATACCATCTAAGCAAATTAATTACATTGTCTGATCACCAAAGGTCATAATCTGTTAAACCCACACCATCACCCACCATCAGATCCTGTTTGGCAGGACTTTCATTTGACAGTAAAAGAACTTAAGGGCTGAATGTGTGAAGCCACGATATCTGAACATTACCCGTATTTGACCTCATTTTGTATATAAAAATGTAAATAAATGTCCCACAAATAATTCATACACTGATGTGTTGGACAGAACAGCATGCGTCTCACCAGGCCGTACGCTGTGCTCCTCTCATGCTCCTGCGTGATGTCCGCCACGTACGCAAAGATCACTGAAAACGTCACCGCAAACACTCCAGACATAGAGATCACAGCGAAATACCACCTGTAGAGAGAAACACAAACGTTTGTTCAGTTTAGTTCTGTTATGCAAGAAATAATGCAACTGAATGCAGAGCAAAACAGGCCACGCGAGGGCCAAAACGGAAACAATCCCATTATAAATCAATAAAACTATGCATGCCAGGAGTGTCAGAGATCGATGCGACCGTTTTCACGCCTCACAAAATACGGTGGCTGCTTTCATCAAAACAATTAAACCAGCCTAAAAACAAAAGTCTCTGTAAGGACACCAGGTGAAACTGGACCGTTTCGAGTGTGTAAAGTCTCAGGTAGCCACACCAGCAGGTTTTGTTGTGGAAATCCACTGATACTGCATTCAGAAGTGAAATGTGAAGCCAAAGTATTTCACACTTCATTCCAGACGATCATTAGATTTCATTCACTTCCAGTTTGTAGTTGAACTACCACATTGTTTTGACTGGTAGACATCCTGTGTACTGTTCACAATGACACCTTTCACATGGACAGCTCCATCCATTTCTCTACACTCCTCATGTGAAGATTCAACCACTCCGGTCAGAGAGTTCAACTCATGTGGTGACTGCAGCTTGAGGACAGTTGATGCTTGTCCATCCATCCATCCATCCATCATCTTCCACTTAATCCTGATCATGGTCCAACTACAATTTCATTGGCTACCCCGAGTGGCTCAGTGGACTAAGGCGCTGCCATCATGATCTGAGGATTGAGAGTTTGAAACCCGATCACGCTGCTTGCCATCGACAGCCGGGGTCTCAAGAGAGCAGAACTGGCAGTGTTCACACTCTCCTTAACACTATAAACAATGTTGACTGACTCGGGCGTCTACCGGGCGATCCATCAGAACTGGGGATGTGCGCTTTCCTCCTAACGCACAAGCTGCCCGGCAGCGATGTTTCACCAGCAATTTGGGGGGAAAAAGGGGCTTGACGTCACTGGTATCAGAGTCGGCCTGTGCTCGTCTGCCCCCCTACCAAGAGAGTCAGGGACATTGCTAGTGATGATTTATAAAAGGGCGAGTTGGGGCCCTGAGTGGCTCAGCGGGCAAAGATGCTACCACTATGACCCGAGGATCGCGAGTTTGAATCCCTGTCATGCTGTTTGCCATCAACAGTCGGGGCCCAAGAGAGCAAAAATTGGCAGAGCTCTCTCTGGGTGGGTAGATGGCGCTCTCACTCTCCATCACTCTCACATTGTAATGTCTGCTGGCTCAGGCGTCTACTGATTGGTCCAATCAGAGCTGGGGACCCTGTGTGCCTTCCTCCGAGCGCGTTAAGCTCTCCAGTGACGGTGTATCAGCGGTGGTTCGAAAAAGAGGTGGTGGCTGCATCACATGCAACGGAGGAGGCTTGTGCTTGCCTGCACCCTCCTACAGTCAGGGACATTGTAAAAGTGATGGGGAGAGGCCTAACGGAGGGGATGGACTAATCGGCTACCACTACATTGGGAAGGGGATAAAATTGGCAAAAACCTAGAAATAAATGATAAATATAAAAGGGTGCGTTAATTGGCCACTAAAAATACATTGGGGAGAAAATCAGGGGTAATATTACAAAAACAAAAGAAGAAAACTGTCATTGGCTGACAGCAGTGAGATCTGTGAGGCTTGTACAGTCTAAGATCTGAACAGGTATACAAGTGTTACATACACATGGGCACAGCTGACCTTTAACACATGAAAAGACTAAGTGAGCATAATGTGTGTGTGTGTGTGTGTCTCACCATGGGCTGATCTTCATGAGTGGGATCGGCGCGCAGGTGAAGAAGACCGTGAGCAGGAGGAAGGACTTCCTGCCCCACACGTCAGAAAGAGCTCCAATCAGAGGAGCACTGAGGAACGACAGCAGACCCTGCAGAACAGCAGCTCACATTATAATCACATCATAGCAGAGATGCTCGTGTCTCAGTTCAGCACATTTGCAAAATTAAGGAGTGAGAAGGTGTTTTTAAAACGTTAATGATGGTTACTTAAACATTTATAAAAGGATATAAAGTTTATTAAACAGTATTAAATGAGAAATGTTGAGCACAGCACTCAGCATTAGTAAAGGATAATATGAGCACAGTAGTTTAATTAAGACTAAATAAATCTATTTAATCAGTCTCAATTAAATTTACCTTCTGGGGTCAAAAGAAGCAGCTGCACGTCCAACCAGATGTTTCTGTTAATATATTTAGGATAATATAGTGCATCTGCACTGGTGGACTTGTGTGGGCTCTACATTTTGTATGAAACTGACCCACATCAAAGCCTTCATACTTAATTTAGTCCTTAGTCCAAACGAATGGAATGAAGCACTAAAAGTTTACAGCTGCTGTGATTTATTACACGTTTACACAGACCGACATCTCTTTGTGGAGCACTTAAGCAGCACTAGTTTAAACACTTATTGTAAAGCTCTTATATTGTGTATAATTGTGTATCTTTCTAGGTCTTAGTGATGGTTTAGTTCTAACAGTGTCTAACCTGTCTGTACTAGCTGAGATATTTCTCTTAATGGAAACAAAACACTGTTGTACATCACTGTGGATAAGAGTGTCTGCTAAATAGGGCTGCCACAAACGATTATTTCTATAGTCGACTAATCACCGATTATTTTTGCGATTAGTTGACTAATCAGATCATACATTAATTGAATATAAAACAAACAGCTTATTGCACTAGAATGCAGCTGTTATTATATAACCACCATTAGATTTTAGCTATATGCTAACTAAAAATAAAAACAATTAAGATCATAGTTCATTAAACCTTTAATGAAATATGCAGCTTGTTGCAACAAACAATTATTTAACTGTTTAGCATAAAGTGTAAACATAGCACTGAAACATAACGTTAGAAACATTAGCATTAGCATTCCTATTCAAACACATGACTGTTATAACGTTACAGAAAACACATGAATGTGTTCTAAGGCTGATGAATCAGATCGTCATCACTAATGTTCACTTTTACAGCTATAAATATGAGTAAGCAGCAAGTTAACTCTCTGTTTACGCTAATTTTAGCAGCTAACTAGCAATTTAGCTTACCGAGATAACGGTCCCTCTTCATCATTGTCACAATCAGGCACAACAGCTTCCTTTTCAGGTGCTCGTGCATCGCAGTTGTGCTGCCGTGGAAGGCAAGTTCTGCCTTGCAGATACTGTATTGCACATGTTTCTCTTTCATTTTCTTAAAATGATCTTGGCCCACTCTTTTGAGCTCCGTTGCGGGTACTCTTTTGAGCCTGTCTGTATATAACGTCCTGTGACGTCATCCACGGGCTACCCCGGTTATCACTACTGCGCATGTGCGTCAAGGACAGAAAGGAAGACGCAGCAGTAAAAGGTGAGTACGCAGCAGTTTGGAGAGAAAACGAAAGCAAAAACAAAAACAAAAATGACGCATCGACTATTAAATTAATTGTCGACTATTTTAATAGTCGACATAATCGTGACTAGTCGACTAATCGTGGCAGCCCTAATGCTAAATGCTGTAAACGTGAATTTCTCTTCTCTTTTATTTATAAACCCAGAACTTTGGTCCAGCTCGGACTCTGGTAAACCTTCAACATCAGAGCTACTCATCTGTCGCAACAAATATAGCTTTTTCTCTCTTTACACAGTGATGAAAGTCAGATGATCCTAATTGGGGAGAGAACAGAGGCTGTTCTGAACATTCTGATATAAAACATGTGTATCCTGTTATATGCAAGTGTCTTTAACTGTGACACACACACACACACACACACAGAATATCTTACCTTGACTCCATGAATTAGTCCGTTCATCAGGAATGTGTGCTGAGGAAATGTCTGATGTAACACCTGAACACACACACACACACACACACACACACACACAGTCAACAATAAGCAACGATTGAGAAATCACTCCTATAATTTAGGAGTAATTGTTATAGCCGGTGATTAACAGCACTTAAAGGGTTAACACAGACATTCATCCTTCTGACAGTGCAGCACATTCAGCCTTTAATTCTCCAGCACCAAAACTCATGGAGCTTCTCATCCAAAGTGACAATTAAAAACATTTACAGAGGGCGGCTTCACATTCAGCATTCAGCCTCCTCACCACGGCACTAAAATCTTCTCCTAGACGCTTCATCAAAGTCTTAGAAGCACTGCTGAAGAGAGACAAACTACAAAGACATGGAAAACAAGTCCATCAAGAGCTACTTCAGCATGCATTTATTCCCCCGTACTCCGTCACATCATGCATCTTCACATCCATCTCGACTCCTTTGTGTGATTTATGGGCAGAACTTTCAGTGAAGCAAAAGCAGATAACACACTAAAGGCTAAAACAGCCTTAACGTGGTAGAAATGCAAGACTGAAAAAAGTTAATTATCTTTATTGTTGGGAAGACTGAAAGCTTGTTGCTAATCGATCAGCCGATGAAGAAAGAACTTCCTCTCTAGTGTAAAAGCACATTTTAAGCTAAGAACAGGCATTTTAAAATGTTCTGCTTTTAAAGCAAACCTTCATACAGACTTTTTTTTACATATTTCCATCAAATCAGACATGTTTGCTGAGGTAAAAGTTTGCTCTTTTATTTTTAGAACTGGAGAGGTTTAGGCTGCTAACATTAGAAGTCAATAGTCACCCAAACAGCACAGTTGTCTCTGCAAAAATACATCACCAGATCTTCTCTTAACTCCACTGAAAACAGACTATTTCTACAGAGTTCTACTCAACTACAACTATAAATGTAAATATCTAAGAATTTAACAGCTCACAGTTTACAATGAATGAACATAATTTAATATTAGAACATTAAAAGTGCTCAGAGCTGTAAAAACACTGAAAAGCCTGTTTAATTGGATTTACTCAACATGTGGTGCACATTTCTGCCAATCAAACAGTGCAGTGGGTGGGACATCAAGTCACACTAAAGACATTTTGGGTGTTTGCATCAGATATGTGCATAAAAAACCTTGAAAAGGAAAAGGAAATAAAGTTCAAGCACTGATTCTGATGACTAGAAAAATGCTAAATATCAGATGTGATTATTGGTCAGGAGCCCTAATCGTCAACACTTACTTAAAAGTAATTATTTCTACCTCCTAGTCTCATTAAAAATGCAGTGTATGATGCTATAATAGAATTACTCCCTCAAAGCTCTCCAACAAAAACAGAAGCGTATTATGCTGAAGCTCTCCATTTGATTAGGTTTCAATAATTCATGGATGCTTTTGTGAGACTCTGATTCTAGTTAGTGTGAAATTTGGTTCTCTTGTTGCTGGTGTTTTAAAAGTGGAGAATGAACCCAACAAACATTTATTTTGAAAACTTTCAGGAAATAAACTTCAGAAGCCTTTATTTCACTGATCTATTTTTTACTAATGGGGGGGGGGAAAGCTAGAACCTATACAGATACTCCATTTGATGCACATTTTCTTAAACAGCATGAATTGTATTAAGCATCAGGTGACATGAAAATAATATATTGTACAGTTTTACAAATATTAAAATTAAGAAACTTGTCTTTTGTCCAAAGTTAATTAACAAACAGCACTACTGCAGAAATTTTTTTATTAAATTTTTTTATTATTATTATTATTATTTTAATTTTTATTAAATTTTTTTCATTTAAAATGCTAAATGTGGCCTGTACATAAGTTATGGCTCAGTAAATATTGCTTATTTCATTTTTCAAAAATGTGTCCAATTAAGAAAATGTACTGAAATGTGAATTGTTCTCTTTTGAGATTAACTTTGTTTCAATACGAAAGGCAACAAAATGTACAATTTGACTGGGAGTGCAATACATTTTGCATAACACTATAGGCAAAAATTCCTAAAATTAAATTCTAATGTACTGACAATGTAAGTCCATTAAGGAGTAATGTTTTAGTAGAAAACAGACAACAAAAATGAACAGAATGTTACTTTGTAGTGTTCCTAAAAAATTATAAATATATAATGAAAGTCTACAGTCCCCTCATTACAAATGTAGTGACTCAAAGAAAACATGTTTGCTATCAATAGTTTCCTTCTATTGTTCTGTACAGGAGCTAAGAGGCTAATGAGGCCAACAGATAACGGACGCTTTCACCCCATGCTAACTATATTTCTAAGGGTATAACTTACTGTTAACCAAGCGCATGGGTGTGTGCACAGCAGCAGCACCTATAGATTTGTTCACATACTAGAGCGGCGTGTGTATTAAAATCTGAATCCTTCAGGATCCTCCTCCATCACAATGACACCTACATTATTTCTCATTTAAATTAGTGCTGCTGATGAGGCCATTTTAAAGCTTGCATTAAGAATTCACCTGAAACAAAGTGTTTAGATTACTGCTGAAATCCAAACATTGCATAATACTGTCCCCTAACATTAACGCTAGTATCACAACCGAGGATGTGTCGCAACCTACGAGGTGCGAGATCAACACACAGCAAGATTTTAGCAGAGAGTTAGCATGGATTTTGAACTTGTGGCAGCTAGTTGTCTTGATGTGGGAAGTCATGATGTGTGAAGCCGTCCACATGCGCACAAATATTAGTGATAAATGTTTAAACGTTTGTAAATGATTTTAGTCCGTTAAGCCACTCCATGTTTTCCAACAGACAATGAATCTCTCAGCCACTGAATAGTATTCTATTCAGAGAAGAAAAGATACAATGCTGCCTCTTTAAGCTGTTGCCTCTTGAATGGACTGCACTGTACTTCATCTAAATGGAGGAAAATGTGACCGCTATGTTTTGTAAATCTTTTTTTTGCCAAACTATTATTATTTTCCGAAGTTTCTCACATGAATTCTCATAACCGGACACGGTCGCTGATATGTGGTAATGCCTGAAAGAAATAAAGCCAGAGTAGAGGTAGATTACCGTAAGCATGGGAGTCGTGAGCAGTCCCCAGGCGAAGAACTCGAGGAAGATGACCATAACTGCATGATAAACACTTGGCTCCCCAATACCCTGAGGCTGAGAACATACACACATACAAGTACCATTAGTATTCATAGTAAAAACAAAACAATGAATAAATACAAAGAAAAGGTTCACTCAATTATACCAGTGTATTTTTAATGATGTAGGAAAATATCTATGCATTTGATCCTCAAAATTACTATTTATTTTTAAATTATTAGTTAATAATTAGTGATATATTTGGACAGAAACGACCAGGTTATTTCAGAGCCAATTGAATTTGTTAGCTATGTTATGCTTGTAAATCCAGTTCTAAATTTTGGACTCCAAACACATCTTGACTGATTAACTACACTGAAGTTCAGTGGGAAACTGTGTAAACATGAGATCGGATATCTGGAATTTGAATGGAAATGCAGCCCTGAACTCCTCCTCCTCACCTTCATTCACGTTCTAGACTCTCATTTGAGATCAGGTTGTTGTTGCACCTACAGAGGTTTCAGTAGATGATTTATTTAACAATCAAAGTCAAACAGTTTACCGACACAGTCAGGGTCAGCGCTTAACATGTCACGTGACCCCAGTTACAAGAAAAAGGTGGTAAGCAGAGGGTTTTTTGTCAAGGGGAACTTATAAACTAAACACATGAAGACTTTTCACTTTTGTAGAGTTTTGTTTTAAGATAATCTAATATATTTTTGCACTTCTCCGACTTTCAGAATCCTGCATTACTATAAAGACCTAGGCAAGCAGTACTTCGTTATAAAGCTGTAATTATCTCAGTTCAGTGTATAACCAGTAGAGCCGAGAATGGATGTGTGTGTGTACGTATATGTAAGTATCTCCAGTTCTAAACTAAAAGAGCAAACCTTGAACAAACATCCACCAGAACACTTTGTCCAAAGGTTTGTGGAAATCAGCAGACATGACAGCAAGTTTGTTCACCTTTGCTGCAGTGAGAGCCTCGACTCTACTCTCCTGGGAAGTTATTTACTGTGAGGCTTTGATTGCATGCAGCCAGTCAGGATGATTCACTTTTGGAGCACAAACTCCACTATAATTCATTCCAAAGGTACTGGATGGAGCTCCATCACTTCAGAGATGCTGGAGGGCTTTATACACCCTCGAGCTTGCACTTATCATTCAGCGTGGATGGTATAAGACTGCTCCAGAGAATCTCACTGTATTGGACAAAGCTTTTTTTTTTTAAGATTGTGCATTTCGTAATTTTTTTATTATTATTATTATTATTATTATATTATTATTATAATATTATTATATTATAATTATAATTATTATTATATTATTATTATTATTATTATTATTATTATTATTATTATTATTATTATTATAGCATGTGTTTAATGATCGTCAGGGCTATTCCAGTCATAACATTTAAGCTTGTGCATTATTTACCATAGAAATAATTGTGCAATGATTACAGCACAAGCCTAATGAAGGTAAAGGAACTGACCAGCTGTCTTGCTTTTTGTTGCTCAACTCAGCAGCTTCATACTGCGCACAGACACAGCTGAGCTCAAACAATACTGGCCTGCTTTCTGTAATTTATGAGTTCGAGTCAAAAATAATGCCTTATCAACACTTACTGTACTAGGTCACTTTCTCCATAATAACTGCTGTGCAGGTCTGAATGCATTACGTCAGTTCATTTATAACTGCAGTGCAATGAAAATGGCCGCCCCATTTATGATTTGCACAAAACAAAAGCAGAATGCAGTGATTCACTGCAGGTGCATTTGGACTAAAACTAAATTAGGACCGACACTGAAAGAAGGTGAAAGAATCACCCCAGATTATGAGACATTGATTCATCACTACGAGACTCGGAGTAAAGAGCAGAGTGCAGAATGGAAACATCTTTAATCTCCGACTAAGAAAAAGTTTTTAAAAAAGGTCAAACATCAGCTGAAAAATTGATGCTGACAGTTTTCTGGGTCTGAAAGAAGCAATAAGAGGACAGAGGTTCACGTCTGAAGAAGAGGTGGGACATCAGTGCAAAGCAAGGAGATTGTCAAACAATGCATTTGTCTTTTCTGAAAAAATTATTAAAATCAATTCTACGTGCATCATTTTTGACTCATCTTAGTGCATTTCTAAAAAAATTATATGGTGAATAAATTAAGGTTCAAAAAGTTATAGGTCAATAAATTTAATTCAAAAAGGTAAAGTGCCATATTTCATTTTCATTACAGGTTCAAACTCAATGAAATATTCTAATAATCCAATATTCTGGATTTTTTATTTTCATGAGCTATAAGCGAAACTGTTCATAACAAAAGCTGTGAAATACGTCACTTTTTTAAACGTTTTTGACAGTTTACCTGAAGACAAATGAACTTTTTCACCATATTCTAAGTTTTAGAGATGTTCTAGTATAATTACGTCAAACTAATGTGGCTGAAAGATAACTGTGCTAAATAACTGTGGCCAGTTAAAATAAATTATCTTTGTCAGGTGATTATGTAATAAAATTGTGACAGCCCTAGGAACAGTTTAATTATTAAGCCTCTCTATTCATTCTTATAAGGCCAGATGTGTGTGTAAAACTGCCATAAAGATGACCGTCTCAATAATATTGAAAACAAAGCCATCTGTAAAAAGAACATCTTAGTTTTAAACCACACATTGACAAGGTTACTCGATCTGTTTTTCCCCACTTAAGGAACATTACTTGAGTTAGACCTTACATTAGTCTTCATGATGCTAAGAAACTGATGCATGGCTTTGTTTTCTCATGGATCGACTCCTGTAACTCATTCACTGGGCTGCCAAAAGAAGACGGCACACTGCAGGTCGTCCAGAGTCCTAACATCATCATGACACCAATTCTAACATCTTTACCAATGCAATCTCTTTTAGGATTAATTTTAAAAGTATTGTTACTGGTTTTTAATGCTCTAAATTGATTAGAACCATCATACATTACAGATTGCCTATCTCTGTATGTTTCAGACCATTCTTTAAGATCTCGAACTGAAAGTCTGCTTAAGGTACGAAAAGTCAATAAGAAGAAAAGTGGGGAAGCAGCAGGTGTCCTTGGGTACCTTGAAAGGCACCTATAAATAAAATGTTTTACTACTCATAAAAACAACTTACCAACAGAGATTAGACTCAACGTTCATACAATAATTTTAAAAGCAGCCGAAGACAATATTAAAATATGTATAAAAAATGTATGATTTATTTGATTTTATTTGCCTTTTTTTATTTACTTTATTTTTAGTCAAATATTTCTAATTTTATAGGTAGCTAGCTATGCAATTTTTATTCTGCAATTGCATTTTAGAGTTAAATTTTATTTGCTACAGTTTATTTATTTATGTTATAGTTTCATATTTATGTTTAATCAAATGTTTCTTATTTTTTTATAACTATTCTGATTATTATTGTAACTATTGTATTATAATTTCATTTAATAGTTTTATTTCATAAACTTTGCATATTATGTTATTACCTTTTGTGTCAAAGCAGTGTGTGAGCTGCATTTATGTATGAAAAGTGCTATATAAATAAATTATTATTATTATATATAATGGCTAATGTCAAACGTACTGACAGGCTGTTTCCCATTACACTCAATAAGCATCTGTTAGTAAGAAAGACTAAATTAAAGAAGGCAGTATGTGTACACGACTCTGTAAAACACTTATATATGCATGTTTAGGGATTATTTTCAGTTCTGGTCTTATTTCTGATGTAAATAATGTCAGTTAAAGTCAAAATAAGGTACAAAAACAAAAACATCTATTCTCCAACACAGCTACAGGGATAGATGAGCAGGCTACTAAGCCATGTCTAAAACTAATTTTATAGTTAAAAGAGAACATTTGCTCACTTTAGGCCCTGCTGACGAACATTAGAGCAGGTTAAAGTGAATAAACACTTAGTCCAGGTGAACACTGTTAGCTCCAGCTAGCGTTAGCCGGTTAGCTCGCCTGACACAGCGAAAGCTTTGACAGCTAATAAAGATTCAACTCACGCTGCCTCCATCTTTTATGATGATTTTCTTGGCTAGAAGAATGCTGCGGTTCAGCCTCTTCTTCTTCTTCTTCTCTCCAGTCATTGTTAGCTTATATCCATTCTTGTAAGCCGACGGTTCGTGTTAGCTTAGCCAGCCGGGCCTCCGTTAGCTTCACCGCTAAACCACTCTTCTCTCTCCTCCTTATGCAAATTCGCACTACTTGTTATGCACGGCGCCCCGCGCTGATTGGTCAGCTCCAAGAGGAAGCGGCTCGCCGGCGCGACCTGATTGGTCGCAAGGCATCGCCCCAAACACTAGTGTATTATATGAGCCACAAAACAAAAAGAAGAGCTTATACAAAAATAGAACTTACACAAAAATAACCAGCATTACGATTTTTAAAAAATATAAATAACATCACAGCCAAGTGTATATTTGATAGTTGAGTTTTGATGTCTTCATCATTTCTTGCATCAATTATTAAACATGGCTCTGGACCTCACCGATGCCACACGAAAAACATAAATAAACGAGCACACTAATCAGTTGTAGCAGATTGTCCATCATCATGGGCGATGGACGTGATCTGATGTCCATGATAGTATACCAGGTTAAGCATGGTGGTGGTAGTATCTCAGAAAGCACTAACGTTTTGAGATGTTCTAGAGCTACTGTAGTGAAAGTGTATGAGAATGGACTTCATGTACATTGAGTGTTTCCTAACAGCATATCAATGTTGTTCCACAGGGCTATTGATGCCAGACGGGAACAATGACTTCAACAGGTGGTACAGAACAACCGCCATCACAGTGGAGCAGTTAACATCTATAATGAACACAGAAGCAAATACGATCACCATTGTTTCAGCGATCACCAAAACAGACAGCCGATGTATTAAATCTGATAAACATTTTGGAATTTTGATTTTTCATGATTTTTTAAAAAAAGAATTCATACATGAAAAATTATTTTTAACCTATTTATTTATTTATTTTGAACACACCTCTACCAAATGATAGAGATGGCACAATCACATTGTGTTCAACACCTTCTTCAATAAGATATAGTAATTTAAATGTGTTCTACCAAATGGTTGAGCAGACCGGTAAAGGGATAAACCAGTTTGTGGTTCTGAACTGTGATTCCTGGTAGTCAGCTGAACGGTCAATGTAACTGATTAGTAACACACTTACCAGTAACTACAAAATCCAGGACTGGAATATCATGGTCCAGAATTGAAGATCAGGCCTCTACACTGTAGAAAAGTTTCTTCACTTTCACACAGCTTCTTTACACATTTTTAAAGAAACAGCCATCTAAAAGATTCTTAAAGGAACAAAAACTGGTTAATCTATGGAATCACTCAAATAACAATTTGGAAGTATAGGTCATGGGGATTTAACCTTCTCCTTGTTGGAAAAAAAAATCACTCCAAACCTTCTCCAGATGTCTTACCAGCAGTGGCAGCTGGTCAATAGAGGGTGCTAGAGCACCATCCTCAGTGTTTTTTTTAATATATATATATATATATATATGAGAGGGGAAATGAGCTTCCTGGTTCATTCTTTTTCTCTTCTGAGGTGACAGAAATATTACCTAGTCCGAGAAGCAGCAGCCAATCACTGCCCTGCTGACACAATATGCTCGCATAGCAACAAAAATGTAACCAATCAACACCTGTTGTCTACAGGAAGCTTCATTTATCGCCACAGCAGAGTCAATCAGCGGTTTTAGGAACATCTGATGTTACTAACATGCAATACAGACTCTAGAAATGTCTTAACAGTGTTTTTAATCATTTTATTGTATAAGTTTCTGAACCTGACTCAGTTGCTAATCTAATGATACATACTGTACTTTATCTTTGCACATTTATGTGTAAAGACCATTTTCATTACTATTAGTATTAAATTACAATTAAATAGTTACTGACTTTTCCACAGAGCTCTGCTATCCTGCAGTTTATGTTAAATAATATTGGGATGCATGTGGAAACTGACTGAATATGGCTCAAACAGCCCCACCTAGAATATTGTTCACCAGCCATCACTGCTTACCAGACTTGTTGACCACATTCCAGATCACGTGCCACAGTAGTCAGTGACGTTCAGTGCTCACTCTTCTTAAAGTTGATTTGGGATACTGCCCTTCTGCACAGTTATGTAAGATAATCATGTAAAGATGTTTATCAGCTTGATCTTACACTGGAAATATGTGAGAAATGTAAGCAGTCAGAGAGGCCAAAATACTCAAAGGCAGAAAACAGAGTGTTGCAGTGTCCTCCATTCACTGAGATAACTGTAGAGTCTCCTGCACAGCTGGGCCAGATGGGGGACATCTATTGTGAACTCTTTATCCTCAAGATTAACCTCTAGACACATTCTGTTTTAAACTTTACAAGCATTGTGAAGACTATTTTCCTGATTTTTACCCAAAATGATTGTCATCTCGAGATCTTGTGGTAAATGTATCTGGATAATAACATTAATAACATATTTACCCCGTGAAAGTGAGCTTGAGATATTTACCCCGTGAAAGTGAGCTTGAGATATTTACCCCGTGAAAGTGAGCTTGAGATATTTACCCCGTGAAAGTCAGCTTGAGATATTTACCCCGTGAAAGTGAGGTTGAGATATTTACCCTGTGAGAGTGAGATTGAGATATATACCCTGTGAAAGTGAGATTGAGATATTTACCCCGTGAAAGTGAGATTGAGATATTTACCCTGTGAAAGTCAGCTTGAGATATTTACCCTGTGAAAGTGAGATTGCGATAGTTATCCTGAGAAAATGAGCTTGAGATAATTACACTTGTGGGAAATTCCGTCATGTTCTTTTGGGAGAAGAATGGAGCTGAATCACCATCTAAAATCTCTGTTTGGATCGTATGCTGTGGTGAGTTTTTTCCCCTCAAGATCAGATTCCAGATGGCCGTTTTATTGATAGCAGGTATTGTGTGATTGAAAAAAGCCATAAAAAGGAAGTTCAGCTTATTTGACGTTTAAGCATAATTTACCCACCTACAGTCATATTGGAGCTGATAAATGTAGATGGAGGTTCTTTAGTCATTCCTTCTTCTACGGAAGCTGCTCTGTGATTTTATTTACATCCAGATCCACCATGTCTGTGTTTTTCTCCTCCTCTGACTGAATTATCTGATGCTTTTTAGTTAACTCAGAGCTTGTCTGATCCTTTTCGTCCTCATACAAATGTCTGTGATTTTACACACAGATGTTGTCTTATGTTGGAAAATACAAAAGAGTCTTGGCCACTGATACTAGTCGTGTTTAGTCTTCTAGAGCCAAGATCCACCCAAAAACATTCAACCACAAACCAACAAATACGGCTGCTGAACCGTCACTCAATCATTTACTTGAATGTCTGGATTTGGTAAAAATAAGTCAGCCATGGATGTCTGGATTTGGCCTGTGCTGCCTACCTACTACAATTCTGAAGTGTATTTTTCAGAAAACGACGGTCATAAATCTGGAAACAAATAAAATTCCATACTGTGGAAGAACCAGAATTTCAATTCTAACAGTCTGTCAGAAATGAGGAAGCAGAAAACGACCTTGGTAACGTGGTAAAGAAAGAGGTTTCACAGCAGTTTTGACTTCAGAACATTTTAAGCATACATAACAGCAGTACAATGACATCCTCATGAGCATAACCTATAGCTTTAAAAATACAGCTATTTACAGAAAGCACAGAGAGATAAATCATAAGACAATCTGAATGAGAACTCATGAAAAAGACGCTAATCTATATCATAATTCAGTAGAACTATATTTCACATCTTAGAGCAGGTTTACAGTTTACTGCCTCCCTGATAAGTCTGATCCTGAATTCACTTCTCTAGTTTAGAAATAGTTTTACAAACATTAAAACTCAATAGTCACCTAAATAGTCCAGCCACTGCTGTAAAAAATACAGAATGAAAAAAATAAAAAGCTCATCCACATCTTAACGAAGGACTAATAGACAAGTGGCCAGTCAGACTTACCGTAAACATGAATACAACCTCACCACAGCAGCAGGGCTCAGATTTATGATGCTCATCATCATTAAAACTTACTCTAGATCAGCACTTCCTGTTCCACAATGGCCGACGCAGCATTCGGCTACACAAGTTTTTGCTATTTTTTTTAAAGCTCACATTAAGTCATACGGTGTATTAAAGCACATCCACGACCTTCATTAGGATCTGGATGAATTTCTGGTGTTTTTGTTCTTCAACTAAGCTATTTAGGTGACTACAGAGTTCTAGTGTTGGTTAGCCTCACAGGTGCACGGCTAAACTAAAAAAAGCTAAATGTCCAAACATGTCTTGGCGGATCAAATAAATCTGAATGTTTTTAATGCTGTGGTGTCGTCTACATTCCTCCGAAAGATAAGATGAACATTAGGGTGAATTGATTCTGAAGTACGGATACTCCTAGCGTGTCATATCACATGAAAATATGGATTTGGATGCCGACAGAAAACTACAACCTTCATCATTAATTATATGGTATGTACCATCATTTGATTTTCAGATATTTTCTGAACACATTCAACTGAGTGCTGGTTTTCACACAGAAACTGAGAGGTGTGCTGTACTGTTATGTCACATACTGAGACTGACCTTAATAGCAGCCGTTATGCTTAATAATATCCCCATTTTCTGGATCTCAATGTACAAAAAGCATGGCATTGGTAGGAGAATAGCCAATGTATTGTGTGGTATTAGATTGAAAAGAATAAAGACTATTAATGTAATATCCATTCACAGACAACACGTATCAAATATATGGTGCAAGCAGAGAAATATATGTCTTAAATACTGTCTGTGTCCTTAGTTACTGCTGAGGTCCTCCGTTACGGCTTCAAACTCTGAAAAGATACCGTTTCTCATTTTTCTTGTATTTTATCTTTCCCTGAGGCCCATTTAACAAAAGTGTGTACATACTAAAAACAGCTCATTTGTGTTTAAATGGCCATGTTCCAGCTTCTCTTTAAGAGGCTAAAATATATTATATACACACAGGGTCTGGTTTGCTTCTTTACCCAAATGATGGTGAATAACTGTAATACAAGTGAAAAATCAGGTGATGAAATTTGGACTGGTGTCCACCACCATGCTTTTTCATCCGTTTTCTAACTTCTGGGAATTTCCTTATCTCACACCTGCAGCCCGTTCTTCGCGGTTTGCATTGTTTCTTTTGGTCACCCACCTCTATGAGCATCCACCAATAATCCAGTGTCCCATTTCTTAAGCCGGTTGAGACAGATTTCACTGGTGGCTTATGTCCACCAAACTGTGTCTATGAGGATAAACGAGGACTTTAATGTTTCACTGCAGGACCGATGAAGACAGCTGGACGGGCGCCGGCCTCCACTCCTACATCCGGATATTAGTCATCAGAAATGAACACTCGTCTACCTGCACTGTAGTCTTACATGTCAGTCTTTTTCACACAGAATGAGGTTTTTAATCCACATTTCATCACCAGATCTTCTTTAGTGTTACAGATATTCACAGTCTGGGTAAAGAAGCACGGACACCCTTTGCTGGCCTGTACATTGTGCATCAATCACAAAGCAAGTCCAGTGTGAAACTCCCCTTGTAACTTCAGCGTGAACGGGTAGGGCTATACTTATTATGACATCACAATGGATTCTAAAATCCAGCCATTTTTACAGCTTAGTTCCCATATAAGGAACTGGGGAGTGAATTGTAGAGTCTGAAACTTCAGTGATGTTTACACTACCAAGAGATATTTCAAGAAAGGGAGGAACAGTTTCATATCACGTCCACCATTTAACGCTGAGCGCTGGCTTTGGTTAGACGTTATAGATCATCGTCTATGAACGGGATGTCAAGTTCAGAGAACTTCCCAGAAGTTTTGGAGCTTAAATCTGGGCAGTTTGCAGTACAATCTTGTCCCGGGTGGCCACACGAGACGTGCCCTGCATCTCCTCGTTGTTGCTGCTCCTCCTGTATGCTTGTTCTGCTTGTTTTCCTCAGCCTCCGCGGCCTGCTGCTCTTTAAGGCGGCACTCTTCTGGTCTGAAATAGAAACTTTAGATTAGGCACATGGGACCTGGACACAGCTGGACCTCCCACGCTTTCTTTCCAAATGTGGCCATCTCAGAGCTCCTCAGGCAAACACGAGCTGAAGAGAAGCAAATAGTGCAAGCAAGCAGAGCCAAACACAGCAGCGCAGAGAGAAAATAACGAGACACCCTTAAATAAACAGTCTGGCAAAGAAAAGACATTTTACTCCAAATGTAGTCAATCAGCAGAGACATGGGCTGGATCTCCAAGATTGGTTTGAAGCTACAAGGCTAATGTAACCAACGAGCCATGGGATCTTAAACCCCACCAATTAGCATGATGCTAATTGCCTCCCTAAATCAACACACAATGCCATTGCAAGATTGTTGACAAGGTGAGAGTCTCATGTTAACCCTGTAAATACAGGTTCCAGTTCAGAGCTGCACTATTCCAAATGTTACATAGTCAGGCATCTCTATATTTCACTGATTGAGTGCTCACATGAGGTTTCCCCTAATGTGCTAGTAGCCTATCAACCCACCCATTCATTAGGACTCTCCCAATCATTTGTTATGTCCCTGACTCCCTCAGGGTGAAGACTAGCACTAGGGTGAAGTAAGCCACCAGCTGTTTTCTAAATGATGGTGATACATCATCACTGGGCGGCCAACAGCTGGATTAATCAGCTAACAGACACATGAGCCAGTGAACATTACTCAGTAGTGATTGACAGAGAGCGCCATCTACCCACCCGGAGAGAGCTTCAAGAGATTCAAACTCGCGATCCTCTGTTTATTTTTAATTTTTTTGTTTTCATACCCTATATTTGGTGTCCTATCCCCTTTATTGCCTTTAATTGCAGGTTCTGAAAACAGCGTGAGGATGTTATTTGACCTTTTGGATGAACATGCAAGGTGAAATATTCGACAAGGAGCTCAAGAGTCATGAAACTTTGAGGTCAAATTTGAACAAACACAATATTTCCGGTTGGAGTGAGCCGTGCCTCGCTGAAACTCAATGCTACATTGGAGGTCTAGGCTTCACCCACAAATAATGACTCTTTATGGAGACATCAAGCAATTTTAGACCATGGACTGGGGAGATTACCCCTCTAACTGTCTGTCTGTGTGTGTGTGTGTGTGTGTATAAAAGTACACGGTGTTGGAGAAATATTTGGCGTGAACTGGTTTGGTGTTGTACTGCATTCGATTAAATCTCAAACTGTTTCTTGTAACTTACATAAAATAAAAGTAAGAAAACACAACCTGCCCCAGCAGAGAATATTTTGGGCAGCCTGGTGTTTATGGATCCGGTGTCCGGAAGGTTTCCGGTCAGATACCTGGGCAGCTTACTGCTTGTAAGCTAGGTCAGCTTTGTAGCTGCAGAATAAAACTGAAGAAGCAAATGTCTCTGCGGATCAGCTACATTTGGAGTGGGGGGGTTAAGAACATTTGGGTTTCTTGCTGAACCATTCCTTCCGTTGTTAGAGGAACAATGACAACTTACAGCTGAGTGAGCCCTGCAGAACAGTGTGACAGCCTTCTTCAGCTCGGCAGCATGCAGACCCTCATTCCAACAATGAACAATAAAACTGTCTGTACCTGCCACTGACCTTCCAATACCACGCGAGGCAGGTGGTCGTCCAGAGGACTCTCCGAGTCAGTGTCCAGCCCATCGTTATCTGAAGTGTCCTTGTCCAGCTCAGACAGCGTTTCTGCCAGATAAACCCTGAAACATATACGGGAACAAAACGTTCAAAAACAGACCCTCTCCTTTTAATCCAGAAGCATTCCTGATTCAAATACAGACAAACCCACAGCCAAATACAACCAAATCCACGGCCGATACAATCAAATCCGCAGCCAATACAATCAAACCTGCAGCCAATACAATCAAACCCACAGCCAAATACAACCAAATCCGCGGCCGATACAATCAAATCCACAG